>JABUQX010062453.1:0-15000 GCA_015478945.1 Trachelipus rathkii | reverse complement strand
TCCGCGCAGGAAAGTTATGTGTAGGACAGACATGTTATGAATAAACGGATTTAAAATTGTGAAAACGGAGGCAGCTATTAAAAAATGATGGATCCAGAGCCTGAGTCGGAGCCGGCAAGAACTGAGTGGTGTTTCTTTGCAGGTTCTGACAATAAAGTCGAGCACTGAGTCAGAGCCTGCGAAGAAATGAGTGGTGTTTCTTTGCAGGTTCTGACAATAAAGTCAATAAGCATATTGTAGTATGACATCATTTTCCATGATATCTTTCTTTCCATGAGCTTAGCTTACAGCTCCATAATTGAATGGAAAAGGCAGTAATGAGAGTCTATTGAAAGATTTTCAAAGGTATACTAACACAAAATTCTTATATGTTATTAACACTCTCCTTATACCCTTTCCATTATATTTAGCGGACTTTTATTTTCCAATAAAATAACTTCTTATTATTCCAAAAGCTTCTGTGATTTTTCCTGTCGTAAATTACTAACACAAATACATCTATCAACTTGGAGATGTTCTCTAATTTGAGGGGTTACATAAACTGCTTTCCGCATTGATTTTGTTTGCCATTGCACAATTTTGAACTTTTTTTGGAGGGGTATTGAAAAGCTGGATGTTCTGCACCCATAACCTTAACAAAACTGTTTCTCATCAGACTAAGTTTAATACGTAAGTATTGTAACAATATCCCTTTATGATTCAAATAGTGGAAGATGTGGAACGTTTTTATCTAACCTGGCTCAGTTTCTTTTCGAGATGACAAAAGAAAGAGCTGTACTTTGTTTAGCCTGTCTGCAGACCAAATAAACAAGCAATAACTTTAAAATCTCCACAAGTCTGCGACATCCAAATAGGTACTGCAGATAATATAAACGTTTTTTAATAATAATATATATATCTATACTAGATATATATATATATATATATATATATAGTATTATATATATATATATATATTATATAAATCATAATATACTATAATACATATATATATATACTTATATCTTATATAATTATATATATATATATATATATATAAACCTTTGGGGGGGGAAAGTTCAGAGACCCAAATATAATTCACTATAGTTGAATAAATTATATTGCATCATCCAAAAACCACAATAGTACTTGATCGAATGTACGCCGTTTCTAGAGAAGTGTGAAAAGTGTATAAGAAAGTGGATAACGAATGAAAGAAGAAGGAGAGAGGGCTTGTCAAAAAGTTACAAGTGAGTACATGTAAGAATGAACAAAGCTGCTAAATTTTGGCTAGAGATTTGGAGAGAAAAAGAGATGGGGACTATGTGAAAGGAGTGCTGTCGCAAGTGAATCTTTCAAAGGAGGATGCTATGCCATTAGAAATTTATGAGAACACTTTCCGTTGTAATAGCGATGGTATGCTGAGAGTGATGCAACAGCTCGACTGGCAAAAATGAATTTTATAAAGTCAATGAGCAAAGTGGGAGAGTTAAAGATGAGGCGTTGAGAAAGCTGTGAGGCGCAGGATAGGAATTACGAACTATAACCCTCCTCAAGAAGGCATGAAAAGGAAGAGCCCGGAAAATGGCGGGGTAGGGTAGAAGTAGGATGCTAGTTATGGACACCATTTCAGCGATGGTGTGATGTGTACGGTATCCAGGGAGTGGACAAGGAAGACCAAAATAAGTTGTACCCCCGAACAGGGAGTGCGGAAACGTCCCCGATGAAGGGACACAGGCGAAAGAAACAGACCAACTGAAAGGACTGCCGTACAGGTAGGGTGGGTTTGAAGAAAATTTGTAGAAATGAATGGTATATGGCCCGTGGCCCGTAATGAAGGAAGGCAGCGTTTCGAGGGGAAACACCGTAAGACCGCATTCCCCGGAAAAACAGATAAATGGTGGGTAGATCGGATAAGAGAGTAACTCGATAAAAATGAAACCAGTGGTTGCTGTGAGCGTAGCACTCCCCTGACCTAAGTTGGTTGTAAGACTGCACGATAGGGAAGAGAACTAGGGAAAGAATGAAAAATACAGTGTGGAACTATAGGAAAGAGAAGACATGAGGTGGTTGAAACAATGGAAAGGAGTTGTGAGGAAATTAAACAGAAAGAAGAAGGGGATTGATGAAGGGTGGGTTTTGGCGATAGTGATTTATGGAAGGGCGGACACATTGACTTTTACCTTAAACTATATATGGGTTAGAGAATCGAACAACGAATATGTTGAGTAGAGCGATAAGATGAAGAAGCGTTGTGAGTTTTAGGGACAATGGAAACAAACCATGTTTTCTCCCCGAGTCTATAGAGATATGAAAGAGAATTATCGCGGAACTGGAGTGAAGGAACATGGTTTTGAATCCGTGGAGGGAGAAACCAGTTAAGAAGGATGTGTTTTATTTGCTCCAAGGTCTTGAACAAACCCCGTTTGGAAAAATATCTGCAAAAATGGCAAATCAAGGGTCAAAGATAGAGATTTGGTGGATGGACTGATGATGGAGTGAGAACGCTGGAAAGGATAGCGGCCGGGGCAAAAAAGGGCAGGAAGAAGAAAGCCGAAAAGAATGGATGAGAAAGAAATAGTTGCCGTGTGAGTTACCAACCGAAGAAGCCCAAAACCCCGATAGAATGAGGAGTGAGAGCGGCCAGCAGAGACCGAAACAGTTGAAAACAAGAATGGGGCCCAAAAGAAGTGCCAAAAGACACACAAAGAAGGCAAGGAAGAGTAAACCGCTAGGACCAAAACCAAGAAAAAGCCGAAGAATGGAGACACTAACCCAGACTATGTTGCCAAAAATAATAGTAGAGCAGAAGCGATATAAAAGTTATTTAACGGACCGCCAGTGGAAGGAAGGATAAGGTGTAATAAACGAGACTAGTAAGGGGCGCAAGGGCTATATATGAGTAGAATCTAAATAAGTCAGGCCATAAATATAGAGCACGACCTAAGTGAATAAAGGTAGAGTTAACTCAGATGGAGGAGAAAAGGACAATTAAGATAGATGTAAGGGTAAGTAGAATACTACAATAATGAAAGACTCACTATATAAGAAGAGCGCGGGAATGTCAGTATGGCTACCCCAAGAAGGCGTACTGTATGGTGTACGTAAATTAACGACTGCCGTGATTGAACCGATCATCCACCCGAAATCAAGCATTGCCCCATAGCGACACGCCCTCGGGCACAGAAAGAATGACGCCAAAACCGCGACAACCTTTAACCGTCTCCCAAAGGGCCGAACCCACTCCAAAGAGAACTTCCCCCTAGTTCCAAAAAAGTAATTAAACGAGACACAATAGATACCTCAATGGGAAAGAAAAACCAGGATCAAAATTCAAAAGGCATACATTCTGAGAGAACTAACATTTCTGGATGTTTGGGCTGTCCCTCCAACTGAATTGCGGAAATCCAAAACAATCGTGAATATTGTTCTGGGGCTACTTATTTCATTGCTGATCAGAGTGGAATAGAGAGAACCTGGATGGTTTCAACGTAGAACTTAACGAATGTTAACCCAATAGTTCATTACGTAATTAGTTTGGTAACTCTTCGGACTCGTATGTCATATCGTGAACAGATTCTCTCAACGCGATTTGATTAAAACTTGTCCTCCGCCAACCTCTAATTAAACGATGGGATAAGTCGCTTAATCATAAAGGCAACTAGGTGACAATGGATTAGGGAGTTAGGAAAGTCATTCACAAACATCTATGTTTTATTAAGAAGTTGACAGAGTAGTCCCTTATTTACCTTCTATTGCATTTTTAATCTTCAACTTTGTCCGCCGCCTTTCGACTTAATCTAGCTCTTAGACTTGGCTCCGGCGTTTTCTTCTATTCAAAAGAGAAGATCAGTGTTATATGCTGATCTTATCTAAACAGCACCCAATTATACACTACACCCATGCATCCTCCCGCTGTCCACCCCTAGTGGGGGAGAGCGGTCTGTGCACTTCGTCTAAGTCCAAAATGTGCCAGCCTGTGAGAGGATCATAACCCCTTTCCCTGGGGATGCCTTGAACGAGACTCATACATCAACGAGAACGATTTGGTTATATCTGTTGTTGATCGTTGGTAAAATAGTTAATCCTTTGGCCCCCTATTCGCGTTATTAGTGGTATGACTAGATAACCTGAGTCCCGCCTAGATTATCGAATTAGCTGTAGCTCAACTTTTTGTAAGGTAGGCTTTACCTGTCTGATTAGTCACACAATTAGACTACAAACGCGTTTTATGATCTGAAGTCTCTGCGCCTCCAATTATATTTCCCAGTTCCGTATATGAATCGGAAGGCGGAGTGCTCTTTTGTTTGCTTAATTTCCCGTTACAGATATTCGCTCTTCTTCTTATTGAGTGGCATCATTCAGCTATCTTCCAAGGGGCGAAGGTTCGTCAATCTCGGCCGGTTCTGTTCATTTTCGTAATTTATATCTTCGGTCCCAAGATGAAGACTCTGAGCGCCACAATGACCATCCCTCTGACATGAGCGATATAGCAGAATAAAAAGATATTAACGCTCTTACTCGGGCAATACAAATGATGGACGCCTGCGTTAGCACCCCAAGTCGTGATTTATTTTGTAGAAGGTCAGCCGCTAGCCTAAGGTGATCTCGCGAGGACGAAATTAAAGGATCGCCAAACGGCACGCAGGGCAAAACAGTCTTTCTCGCGAGAAGACTTTCATATCGACTTTTCAACTTGCCACCAAAACTCCCCTCCTTAGGTAAAAATTACACAAAAAGAGATATCTCGTCGCATCCAAACAACGTGACCTCACCCAAGTTCTCCGTTCAGTGGACCTGGATATAATACGGACCACGAATCTCCGCTTCCGCTGCGAGTGCGGATGCATTAGGCTGAATTAGCTGTGCTGTAGACATTTTTTGAGTTGCTTTTCCGATAAAAAGGAAGCGTTGGGTCCGCACCAAAAAACTGAGAACCGAACAACAGGCATCTGCCAAAGTACTTTGTCAACAGCAAGTGAAAGGGGGAAAAGATGCTACCGGAGCGGGACCCAGGACTGTTTGGACACGCGGGAGACGAGGAGAAATCCAAACGTGCAAAGCAGTGTCGACGTCAAGGAAGGCAAAGAGCCCCGCAGGGGGATACTTGTGGTACGAAAGAAACCTCCAAGCGATGTTGGTTCTAACTATTTCAATGGTCTTTACTGGTTTTAGTTATTTAACATAATCTCATCCTCCTCATCTAGGAGTTCAGAAAAATCCCCATCAAATGTCATTTTTTGACGGTGAACGTCTAATTCATATAAAAGCCGATCTACAGAAAACGTCAGTTACTTTCTCCTTGATTACTCCTATATTGCCTATTTTCTGGCACAAACTTCCTAGCACACTAAATTACACTTTAATATCGGTAAATTCCGAAACCTTGCAAAGATACCCCGTAGGGCAGTTTGACGGTGTTTGTTTAGACAGATAACCTCAATAGCATGTAGGTAAAATATTCTTTCTCGCGCAAGCTACTGAACCTAGTCAGTTCCCTGTCACTTAACATAATAATTAATATGGATATAATGCTAAAATTATGACAAAGTAGATAGACACTGTTATTCTTGCAAAATAATGGAGAAAGTGGTTATTTTTCAAACTTCCAGTTTTATTGGGTTTCTCAACAAAAATTGTCTACACTGCCACTGACCTTCTTTGGTAGAAAAACTTATGATCTAATGTAACAATTCCGGAAAATCTATACTATATACTTCTATTTTCAACGTGGTGAGGATATAATTCTTTATGATGTAGCTTATGTGTGCACCTCTTGAAAAAAGCTGATTTTAGAAAACAATAACTGTTGGAAGAATCCTGGGTCCTTAATAATGCCCAGGCGCTACGGCTGTCACGCGTGAAATCATTAATCTTTACTCTAGTGCATCAAAATAGCTGTGGCTATATATAATGATGATAAAAAGAAATCCAATACCCGCCCGACGCTATATATATATGGTATATAGGGATCACGTCGTATATATATATATATATATATAGTATATAATATATATAAATATATATGATGTAATATATATATATCTATATAGTCATATATAGTACGTCATTCTCAGTAAAGGCTGGCCTACCAGCGTAGTAACGTTCGTGAGAGGTAATACTATATATACTTATACGTATACTATATAAGTCATATATATAGGCGCATTAGAGGATTGATAGGGGCGAATAATATATAGTAATATATAGTATGTCCTATATATATATGATACGGTATATATATATAGCTTATATATATATATATATAGTATAGTAACGTTTTATAACGTATAGATGGCGCGTACGGAAGTAATTTGAATATAGCGGACCTTGAGCAGACCATACGAACACAGGTGGCTCCCGAGGGGCGGACCGGCAGAAGGAGAGGCCAGCCAAGTCGTAGGCCCGGTACTATAGTCAGAACCTCTATATACTACTATATATATAGGTCACTACATAAGCAAGTGAAGTAAATGATGCTAAAACAAAGGGGAGTATTATAATATTTATATATATATATACTAATACTATATATATATTAGTATATATAATATTATATAATATAGGTAATATATATATATATACATGATGTAAACGTATATACCCTATTATAAAGGGTGACCAATGGGTCAGCGTATATATAGCTACCTAACCAAAATAATATACTATATCTATATATATAAATCTATATATATCTATTATAATATAACCAGGGGCATAGGCGGTATGTGGAAGAAATAAAAAGTAGGTAAATAGTCAGATATAGAAGGGTACTTTCATTACTAGTTATTATATATATAGCTCAAGCGGACCCTAACTATACTTATAATGGGCTTTATTCCCCCAAATTACTTACTTCTAGCGCAAAGTTCTGTAGACGTTCATGTCTAAGTAACCATATCATCATTATAAATTATTTCACCCATATTATTTGAAACACACTGGTAATAAACAATTGCATTCGGCTTAACGTCATAATATGTACCTTTATATCAATCCGCCTTCAAATCTTTGTGACTATCTGGACAAGTCTTATTTATTAGAGACGAGAGGAGGAGGAGCGGTGGCCTGATAGGAGAACCGACCAGAGAGACGAGAGAGAGGACAGGCCGACGAGTACGCTGCTAGCAAGTCCTTTATGACTCCTTACATTGCCGTTTAATCTGATCAAAAAATGGGAACTATGTCTGTGCAGCAGGTAAACCGCAGTATCTCCACCCGCATACGACACCTGAGATCCCATTCAAAAATGAGGTGATCCCCCCGGTATCTCCACTGGAGCCTCCCGATGTCGTGTCCCGGGTGCCTTGAAGTTGAAGGCTTATTTGAGCCACCTTCATCTTCGAGAGAAAAATTATGTGGATACACAAGTTATTTCGTCTCTGACACCCGACTTTCTCAGAGGATATCCTCAAGAATCCTTAAATATGGCCATTTTCAAATCACCGTGGAGAGGGTAAGACGAGCCTAACAGCTTTCAATGTCCTTAACTCCCTTTCAAAGGTGCTGTCTTTCTCTTACGACCGAAGGCTTAAGGGGTACACACCCTGGCTACTTCCCTGCTCCCACAATTGCCTTTTCTCTACCTTTCTCCAAAATCTAGCCATCCTGCCTGCTCTTGTAAAAAGGACCATCATTGTTCATTGTCTCCTTTCCGCAGTTCACGAAGAGATAACTCAAGTGCTACTGACGGCCTCTAAAACATGGGGACAGTTTGTTGGCGCATGTTCTGCAGTCTTCCTACGAAACCTTCCCTACCATCCCCCCCTCATGCTTCAATGTTACCGGGGAGGAATTCACGGCTATAATGATTACCCTTTCTCTTATGTCATATATTAAGTGCTACAAACGCTTAAAACCACTAATTCTAAAAACACAATGGTATCCGCTGTACAACACTTCGGCTGCTCCAATCCCGTAAGAAACAAATTATTCATGTCGACCCCTCTCATGTAGGGGTTAACTGGCAATGAAGTTGCTGATAGAGAGGCTAAAATGGCCCCGCCCTCCTCTCTTCGGAGTTTCAAGTACTCCCAACCATTCGCAGGCTGTCTCCCATAACTACATTACTAATCCTGCTTTACGACAAGGCTTTCGATCTTGTTGCGCAATGAAGTCTGACGGTGATCCAGAATGGAGTAAAATCAAAATCATAAAGCCGAAGCATGGTGGGTGATCCTCCTCCCACAAACGAAAGCGTTTACACGAAGTGATACTTGCACGCCTACTTATTGGTAACACCAGTATCATCACGTCACTAAATGTCACGGGGGCCCCCCTCCATTTGCAAATTTTGGCCGCGTAGCCATACCCCGCAATCTGTTCGCCATATCTTCCTGGATTGTTCCCAGTTGGACCCTATCAGCCGTCGTCATTTTCCTACTTTACGATCCATTATTACACCTTCCAAAAGATCATCCCATATCTTATCGAATCTTCCCACTTAGCAGCTAATCTATTTCTTGCATCTTCAAGAGATGAATATTCTTTATAATATTTGATTTTGTTACTGCATATTAGGACTATTTATAATACAAGGATATAAATATTTATTTAATTTTTATTTATTTTTGACGACTGTATATTCATTTTCGCATTCAATCTTCCCTTAACCGTTAAGGGAAGGCTTAACGTTTGAAATATGTATGTGCCAGGACCCGCCCATGGTGGGATTTTTCAGCCCGGTGTGGCCACTCTTCTTTGTGAGCGTGGTGGTCCGTACACTGACCTCGAACTATTATAATATATTATATATATATAATATATATAATTATAATATATATATATATATATATATATATATATATATTATATATATATATAATTATTATATTTATATATATGTACAAATATACAATAATAATATATATAATATATATTATATATATATATATATAATATATATATAATGATATATATAATATAATATATATATTATATATATATATATATAAATATATATATAAATATTATACAAATATACAAATAAAGTTATTATATATATTATATAATATATATATATATATATATATTTAATATATTAATATATAAGATACATATTATAATATATATATATTATATATATAATATATATATATATAATATATATATAATATATATACTATATATATATATATATATATATATATATATAATATATATAGTAATAATATATATATAATATATATATATATTATATTATATTAGATATATATATATATATATATATATTGATAAAAAGATTCGTGCATATTATTTTCAGATATAAAAAATTATGATAAAAACATCATATCATATCATATATATCATATCATATCATATCATATCATATCATATCATATCATATCATATCATATCATATCATATCATACCAACCAATGTTCCTTGCATAGATGATCTATTTTGGATATAATAAGCCCAGTTATAATTGAAAACCATTTAAGGGCTAACTAACATACAAAAACACTTTAACTTTATCAATTCCTCGACAATTTATCTCCAAAATACAAATATCTTTGAAAATAATCATACATGCAGGATGAGTCAAATGTTCAGCACCGCGAATAGCTTTCCTGTAGTTCTAAAGATCTAGCTGGTGAACTCTCCAATTGCTGGAACACCAAAAACCATCCCAACCTCTAAGTTGGTTTCTCCCTATTTATAGAAGGTAAAAGAATTCATACAGTGAAAAATTTAAAAACTGAAGGGCTAGAAAGAAGCGTCACAATACAATTGAAGGATTTACTCTTTAGAAGAGGTTCTATTCAGACAATTTCTCTGGGGGCTTTACAGAGATTCGGGGGGCACATAAGTATAACATAATTACACTAAAAATAAAGGATAAATGACTTTCTTGTCACTTGTCAGCCATCTAGTCTTATTAAATACTGTCTTACTGAAATAGCAAATATCCTAAATATAACCAAATCTTTACTTGCAAAAATATAGCAATCAATCTGTGAAATTTATTGTGAAGTTAGATAATAAATAAAATAACAAAGGGTACGAAACATTATTATGAGAGAATATTATAATTAAAATATATAGATGAATATAATATGACCTTTTCAAATAAGAAAATAGATATTGTAAAAAATAAATTATAAATTTGAATATATTATATGAATACTATATATATTATATATATATATATATAAATATATATATATACTATGTATATATATATATATAAATATATATATATATATATAATTATATTATAAAATGATTATATATATATATATATAACACTTGCCTTCAGTCTTGAATCACCGACGTTAGTACTTAGTAAGTTGGGGTATTAAAGAAGTAAGTTTAAAAGGAATCGTTTACGACGAGTTTTCTTCGTCATATACAGTCTACTGTTTTTTTTTTTTAGAAATCCTCAGTTGGATTCTCAGACCCATCGATGCTTATCATCATACAATGCGATTAAGGTTTTTGCAGCATTCTATTTTGTACTCTTAGTATTCGGTTCATAGTACTGAACGACCTTTTAACCGAGGCTATCGTTACAGGAATTGACAAGAAAAGATCTCGACAGACTTTTGTAACTCGCAACTATCACCATGTACGGCTTCCAATATTTCATCGAACAATGGGCTTTCATCTGCCTTTTAAATATTTCGCTTTTCGAGCATGGAACTTGATATAAAACATGAAGGAATCTCGAGTCAGTAGTACAGTGCGTGCAATAAACACGGAAATCTGTCACCAAATTTCTCTAACCCAGTATATCCGCGCTAAATGTGTTAAAGATTAATGACTGAAAACGTCTCAAAGCCGACTAGCTAAATATCATTATATCAATTGATTTGTCTTTGAACCTTTCTTCAATTTCTTCGATGCAATTCACACAGTTCTTCATCACCTATTAATATTGCATCTTGTGTGATTATCTCACCTCAGCCCACATCAGCGCGCACTCTAAATGCAAACTTCCTCCATTATTTACACCGACGTTTTTTTCGTAAAGTCCACTATTGATCCTCTCTCACACAATCCTCGATTCTGTCAATATTTTGCAGGTGCAATTTTGTTCCCGTAATTAGGATGACTTTGGTCATACTAAAATCCTTCTTTTGCAAAGCATTGCTAAGATAAGAGAGAGTGCACTAAGGAGTTCATAATTACACAACAGGAGGACAAAGAAACTTTTCATTTCTGATTTCCAGCAAGATGCCCCCCTGAAAGTGATGCAACGGTCTGTCCCTTCTTTATGGGAAAATGCTTCACAGCCCGATCAAAATTGCTTGTGAAGCTCCTGAAGATAGCATTCACTATCTTATAATGAGATAACCTCTCACTTCAATGCATTCTGGAATCTTGAGGATTTGATCATTGATTAATCATAAATATACAATGCAAAAATATTTTCTTTTTTTTTGGCAACTGCTAAACAGTTTGTTAATGTCTTTCAAAATAAAATAAAAACTTATGACCTTCTTATTTTTATTCCTGCAGGAGGCTGCTGCCAGGACCGAATGCCTTTAACAGTTGATATATAAGAAAACTTCTTTGTTTGCCTCTGCTGGAAAGCCTTTTTCGTACACCTCCAACCTTCCAACATATATAGACAGCACCATCAAATTCAAAAGTAGTAATGTTTCATAATTAAATCAAGACGGTCAGCTCGCTTAGGAATAGTATTTGCACTTTTGCTTTCCATATGGTAATTTTAGCAATTGACAAGAACGTTTCTACGGATTTTTATCCCACTACTCTCACATGTTTCAATGTTTTTTTTCAATAGCCTTTGCAAAACTTACCCCATACATAACAGAGTTCACCGGAGTGTCGCTGCTAGCTGTTAATCTCGACCTATCACTCTGATCCTTTCTCCATGTTTTAAATCATCATTCAATTGCAATACTTTCAATCAACTCTCGATATTTAAGTGTAAATCACACAGGGAGTAGTTATTCTTTCACCCACATTTTTTAACCTTTCCTATTTTACAGTCTCATTCATTCTCAGTTCAACTCTATTACGTGAATCGGTTTCTTCATAGCCTATCTCCTGAGGTTTTCCATTTCTACATTTATAGTGTGAGCTGAAGAGTGTCATGCTGCTTGTTAAGTTCCCATTTTTCCTAAAGCTTTTTGAAAGTTGGTGAATAGAACGGTTATGAATACCCCACCTGTCTTTTGTAGACCATTTGCATTAATTTTTTAGAAATCTTTGGCACAAGTAACAAAAGATGACCACTTTTTTTCTTCCTGGGTAGGCAGCCAAATCATATTTCTGTTTCCCATTTTAAAGATGTGAAAGTAGCTGATTGTTTGTTCAGACAAGTTGTGGGTGAATTAATTAGCTTGGGGGATCTGCCACATTATATTGTTCAAAACATGCTGAAAGCATGGAGATGTTAATGTGGTGGTTGAAAGGGAGTACCCGTCGGCTGCCTCCTGTTCAAAGAGTAGAACCGTAAGTTCTTCAGGCATTGATAACTAAATCATACTGCATACGTTAGTCGTCTAAAAATTTACGTATTAAATGCAGTTGATCGGTCAAAAATTTTCATGACATCTAGCTGGTCCCGTAATCAACTCAATATATATATCATAATGTATTTAAAATGAATATACTTATATATATAATTAAATAATATATATATATAGATATATATATAATATATGAATACTATATAATAATATATATATATATAGATTAGTAATATATAATTATATTATATATTATACTATATATATAATATATATAAAATAATATATATATATATAGATATATATAAGTATATATATATATATATTTATATAGAACTTAATTAGATATATATATTATTCTATATAGTAGGCTATATTGTATTATATGGCCACATTTAGTGAAGATGTTGGACTGCACTGGTAGAATAGTATGCGTGAGTTAAAAAAATACCAAAGAATAATAGTAAATAGTAATAATACAGTTTGTTGTGTGAACCGGTCAATCTTCGTTTAATGTTTATTATTTTGTTTATGTTTTTGTTTGTGTTTTAAATACATTTTATTACTATGTTTTTGTGCCCGGGTGACCGGGTGTATAACCAACCTAACGGCGCTTTATTCACCAATAAAGGGCGTTATGAACGTCGCGTAGGAACCTAAAGTCTTATAATATCGGGAAAAAACCGTATAAACCCCTGCCATGACACTGCTTAGCCACCTCTTAGGACCGGTGAAAAACAGTTATACCTTAGACATCGTTGAAAAAGCTCGCGCACGTAACCGCGGCCCTATGAAATATTCTACGGTGAAGGGTCGAACCATCAATATATTATTAAATTGCTACACAACCGTAACTAGCTGTTACTATAATTTTTTGGCTTTTATATATTGTTTATATATATATATATAGAAAATATATAGATTAATAATATAGATATATATATATATAAGCTTAAGAGTAATTAATATCATATATATAAGTATAAGTCATATTGAATACCCACGTGAGGTTAAGAAATATACCATACCATATAATACGCTAATACGTATTATATAGTGATATATTAAATAGAAGTGAATTAGAATATATGGTTCAAATTACTGACTATTCGAATTGATGAATCATGCGCATATCCAGTTTATTCATCTTCACTTAGCAAAAATAAATTCCATATTTAGCCATCTATCGCCAAAGGAATCTGGTGCTATACTGATTTTCTTCTAAGCCCTATTTTAATCTATACAAATTGTCATTGATGTGTGTGAGAGTGCGAGTGCGAGAGAGAGCACATTTTACCAGGATACTCTGAAAATAAACATAGCATATCTTTATGTGTTATAAATTATGAGATCTTATATTATATATATCCTGAGAAGATAAGTCTATATTTGTAACAATGAAATACCAACCAAGCGGAATATATATATATTAATATAATCAATCATATATATATATATATTAATTAATATTATATATTTATATATAATATATATAATATTTATTTATATATATTAATTATAATATAAATAATATTATTTAAATATATATATATATAATATATAATTATTATATGAGTATATATATAATTTAAATAGTTAATATATATATATAGATATATATATATATATTATATATATATATATATTAATTAATATAGTAATTATATAATATTATAAAGAAAATAATGAGAGAGAAAAATAACACTAAATAAATATATATTAAACTTAAGCATCCTGGTATATATAATCATATAATAGGACCTTTTGTCCTGATATAGAATAAATTGTTTCATAGATTCAAGTCAAATACCCATTTTTTCTCGAAGTCTAATCAATTATAACACTTTGCGATATATATTTATAATGGCCATTAAATACTCTAGCTCATTATGTTTCCAATTGTATAATAATTTCTTAGGTGCTTAAATTTTAATAATTTTCGCCTATAGATATTCAATATAGAAGATTTATTTATATAAAATCATTACTTTTATGTTCTATTTATGCTTATAATTTATCTTGTAATTTATACCGGCAAAATTATAATTCTAATCTTCTAGATTTTTTTTCTCCGGGGGTAGCCCAAAGATAGCCCCTCCGAGATGGATAATGCTCTTGAAAGAAACTATATATGGTTTTAAGAAGTAGCTATAAGGTAGTTTATTAAATCAAAATGAGAAGAATTTAGTGAGAGAGCCTATCGCCGCTAACGCATGTGACTATATTATAAGAAAGGGGAATAACGTTCAAACACGCATTCACACAGCTATATAATAATCACACATGCACTATGTTGATACCAACTCCTAAACCACACTAGAGGACCCTATAACTCTGACCATAGCAGTGATAGAAAGGTAGTAGCGTGCTCCAACGCGCCAGCGGAACCATAGAGAGCGTGGCAGATACCGATCTGCGGACAGGAGTAGGCGCTCTATATGTGAGATCGGTTACTCATAAATATAAGCCTATATGTTTAGTTGATAGAGAGATAGTGGAAGAAAGTATAAAGGGTACCACAGGATTGAGCAGGATGGTTAAATAAGAAACATTCTCCTTGGTCCCCATCTCTCTCTCT
>JABUQX010062452.1:22500-42500 GCA_015478945.1 Trachelipus rathkii | reverse complement strand
TTTAATAGTCTAAAATTGTAATGTGAAAAATTTAAGTAAAACCGTAAATTTAGAAGGAATTCATATTTTTTATTAAACAGTTTTAAATTAAATTAAAATTTGTTTAAAAATAAAAAATTTGAAAATATAAAAATATAAAAAGACAAAAAAAAAAAAAATGAAAATGAACTTTCACATTTTTATATTAAAAAAAAAAAATTATTATATTTATTAAAATAAAAAACAATAGGGATCGATAGTATAATAAATAATCGATATATCGATGTGGGGGCTTTAACGGAAAAGAACCTTTATATATATATATATATATATATATATATATATATATATATATTATATATATAGAATTTAATATATATTTATACATGAAAAATAGAAATATATATAGAGATATTTTATTTATTTGTTATTTTTACATATAACAAAAAATATCTATATTATAATATATATATAAATATATATATAATATATATAAATATATATATACAATAAATATAAATATATATATATATATATATATGTACTATATATATTACATAATAATATATATATATATATATATGTATAATATATATAATATATATAATATTATATATATTATATATTATATATATATGTACAGAGGTGGGCACGATCCGTTACTCCGTTTACTCCGTTACAACGGAACTAGTTTTTTTGAGTAACGAACGGAGTAACGGACTCGTCACTTTTTCTTTCAGTAACGCACCGTATAAGTCCCGTTATTTTACCCTCCGTTACTTTTTAGTTCGTTACATTTTGTTCGACTTTCTTTCAATGTTGATAGCCAATTGACCAACCCCGGGTCAAGATAAAGAATCCTTTTAATTATATATATATATATATACTATAATATTATATAGTAATATATATTATAATATATTATATAATACATATATCAAGACGTAAGACATAATATATATATATATATATATTTATATATATATATATATATATAATATATATACATATATTATTTATATATATAAATATATATATATATATATATATATATATATATATATATTATATTATAATATACTATATAATATACATAAATATATAATAATACCTATAATACATAATATAATAATACATAAAATAATACTAATAATATAAAACATTCCTTTTATTATATATATATATATATAAGGAATAAGCGGAATCTGCATAGAATAATGATTAAGGATGGTACTTGTGTAACTGATTGAAAGAAATGTGACTAGAGTGTGGTGGTAACACTTTGAAAATCTACATTACATTGCTAGATAATGAAGAGGTGATAGTGATGTGAGTGGGTTTGATGGTGCAAGGAAGGGAATATGTATTTTGGAGATGAAGCCGTTAGTAAGGATGTAATGGGGTACGGACCGCGACAGAAAACTCTGAAGAATGGTAAAATCTGTAGGCAACTATAGTACATGAAATTCCGGTGAAAATTGAAAAGAATGGAGAGCGAGCATGGTGATATAATGATCTAGGATTTGGAAGTTGTGTAACCAAAATTGTTTCTATGGACCGGTTATAAGTTCCTCGAGGGCAATTGGAGAGAATCTCAGTAATTCAGCTCACCCTTAAGATACAGGGGAAAGGATTTATAAGGTAACTGTTAGAATTATATGGGTAAATGGGTTAAGCGAGAAAGTTGAAAAGAATCTTAAATCGATGTAGGTTTGATGAAATTACCGGGTGAAATGATCAAAAATGGAGGTGATGATGGCTTATTAGATTGATTTGGAAGGCTTGGGACAAAGGCTAACAAAGCGTTTATGGAGGGTTATTAGTCTTCCCACGTGGGCATTGGAGGAGAGCAGTCAATGTTAGTTACCCTTAGATAAGGATAAGGGAGATAAAGGTAACTGTAAGAATTATTGGGAATTAGTTTATTGAGGATTATAGGAAAGATTTGGACATGCTGGTTTTTGGCGAAATGAGTGCGTCGAGTTGACTAAGGACTGATTGGGAAGAACAAGGTGCGTTTGGGACAGTGGATGAGAGGATGTGTGGCATCAAATGTCTTTACATTTCGAAACAATGATTGAAAAAAATGAAGGAAGACAAGAGCAAACTTAAATATTATTTAGGTTTTTTTTGGATACTGCAACAGTAATGTGAACGAATTATGATTAATAGGGAAGCTCTTAGAAGGTGTTAATTGATATATGGTGTTGGTGGTAAGCTTCTGAATGAGAGTCAAAAGTATGAACATAGAAAATTGAAAAGCTAGCACTTACGTATAGCAGCTAATGAAGGTGATTAGTAAATGGTCGAGTTTAATCGGTTGCAAGAAGGAATAGGTATTTGAGATGAGGCTCCATTACGTAATGGAAGGGAGGTAATTGGAAGAGCGAAAAAGTTGGAGAATTTTAAATCTGCAGGTATAGATGAAATTACCGGTGAAAATGATGAGCAAGAATGGAGGAGAGATGGTGATTGATTGGATTTGGAAATTGTGGAACAAAAGCGTTTACGGAGGTTATAGTTTCGAGGGATTGGACGGGAGAGCAGTAATAGAACCCTTATACAAGGGTAAGGGAAATATAAGGGTAACTGGAGGAATTATCATGGGAATCTAGTTTATTAAGTTTAGTAGGGGAGATATATACTGGTATTTTGTCAGCAAACGAGTGCGTCGAGTGACTGAAGAACTGATTGTGAAAAACAAGGTGCATTTAGAACAGTGTACAGGATGATGTGGATCAAATCTAAACGTTGAAAACAAATGATAGAAAAAATGAGGGAGAAAAGAATAAATGTATTTAAGTTTATTTGACATGCAACAGGCTATGATATGATAAGAGGGAAGCTTTATGGAAGGTTGTTAATGTATTTGATATATGGACGTTTCAGGCTGTAAGCATTCTGGATAGAATTCAAAAGTATTAATGACGATAGTGAAGCTGTGCGTAAGAATAAATGTGAAAGCGATTAGTTTTAATATAATTACGGAGGAAGGCCAGTCTATACTGTTATGTTCTTCTTGATTATTCAATTTTGTACTATTGATGGGTGTATGATAGAATTATGAGGTGGGGGGTGGTAGGGAGATTGGTGTATTAGAAGGATGGAGAATGGAATAGAATGGAGGGTGCACCTACCTATTATTTGCGGATGATTGGTTTTGTGCGGTGAATTGAAGAGAGTTTGAGAGCATCTGCTAAAGAGAAGATTTGGCAGAATGTGTACTAAGAAAGGAGATTTTTGAAGTAAACGTAGAAAAAAGTAAGGTTATAGCTGTGAGTGAGGACAGTCCACAGTGTGGAGTTATTAGATGGTGACAGCTGGAACAAAGTGTCTGAATTTAAATATTTTGTATACATGTTGGATGAAAATGTGAACGAATTGATGGCCATAGTGTAGCTAGGAAGAGTTGTGAATGGCACGGCGAGAGTGAAGCTGTTGCAATTAAATCCTGTTGGTGGATGTAAAGGACTAAAGTCTTGAGTGCTCTAGTATTCTTGTCCATGGAAATTGTAATGTGTCATTTAAAATGATTAAGGATGAAAAATCTTAATATAATACAAAACAATAACTAACCACCTAAGGTCGCGTCACAATCTAAATGTCATAGTCAAAAGCTAAAAGTAACGGAGCTAAAGGACAGTAACGGACAGCATCCGTCTACTATTTTTCTATTCAAAGAACGAAATAACGATACGAACACTACTTTTGCACAGTAAAATGAGAAAAGTAACCAATAACGAAAACTACTATTCGTAGTAACAGATGCTCACCCTGACATATATACCAAAATAATAAATAATAAAAATAATATATCAATATAATATAATATAAATATATAATATATATATAAATAATATACTAATAATATATATATATCCATATTATAATATATATAACTATATATACTAATACTATATATATTACTATTATATATTATTATATATATATAACGATACTATATACCTACTAATACGCTACATATATCATACTAACAATATAATATCTATATATAGATCTATTTAGAATTTTTGGCTACTATATTGTTCGAAGAGTCATTAATGTACCAAACACTTTGACTTCGGCTTCATTTCATTTATTCATTTAAACAAAAGACTATTTATTATTATCTATTACTATTACTATTTCTTCAAAATTATCTATCATTATGATTATCCTCAAGTAATATAATTAATTATTATCTTTATGTAGTATTTAATCATTATCATTTTTGATTTGAATCTATCAATTTGATAAAAAAAAACATCTATTTATTCACCTTTTTATTCAAATTTTTAAAAAAATACTTTTAAATCAACATGTTCAAAAATAAGGAACATAATAAAAAAAAGCAATAATTTCATTTAGATAAAGAAAATATCAAAATTTGGAAATATTATAAAATTATTTTAGAAAATCATAATTGTTACCGCAACATATTTGAAAACTGTTTACCTTTTCAAAATCTGTTCAAATTGAAAAATCAATTCAGCCCAATTATAAAAAAACATTTACCATTTTATTAACAATAAACAGTCTTCAATTTAAAAAAATTATCTTACTGTATATATTACAAGATTACATTTAGTAATTTTTCGATCTTTCGTGGCTCTCTTTTCATTTATAGATAATTCAAGTTGTCAAAAAAAAAAACCCCAAAAAAAAAAAAAAAAAAAAAATATATATATATATATAATATATATATATATATATAATAAATATCATGAGGAAAGAAATATAATATAATATATATAATATATATATAATATACTATATATATATATAATATATATATATATATATATAATATAGTATATATATATGGTACTTATTATTCAGAACGCACTGAATCGTCCTTGGAGGACCTGTCATGATCATTTGGACACGATACAGAACGTTCTTTAAAAATTTTGAAAATCAATTCACGTCTCTCTACCTCACTTTGCTCCGCAAACATGACACAAAAATACATGTTCGGCTTGATGTAATCCACTTCCTTGCAGCGTTCCCACCCGACTTCTTTCCCTCGGAAACCAAGGAACCTTCCTGACCAAACAGTTCGTTCTGAACATCATTGAGCCAAGTGAAGGTTGGCAAAGTTAATAAACATGATGAAACGATAAGTTCCTTTTAGAAAGAAGATCCTAAATTACTCGAAATACTACCTAATATAATACTATATATATATATATATATATAATATATATATATATATATATTATATATATAATATATATATATATATATATATATTAATATATATATACTTAGATATATATATATATAATATCATATACATATATATATATATATATATAGCTTAGTCAAGAGTACATCAAAATATATATAAATCAGTATGATTGCATCACAGTGTCAGAATCCAATATTCGAACCCCGCTTATATATAATATATTATATCACTATATATATAATATAATATATACATATATATATATATATATATACATATAAATATAATATATAATATATATACTACATATCATAATATATATATACATATATATATATATATATATATATATACTACATATTACTATACTACATATATATATAATATATAATATATATATATAATTATATATATATACCTAATATATATACTATATATAATATATAAAATATATATACTAATATACTACTTACTAATATAATCATATATATGTCCAACTTATAATTATATCTATATAAGTGATTTATATTATATATATATCATTTTTCTATTTTTCGCCATTTATTCAGATCGTATTATTCAGAGCACCGCTCAAACGCAAGACGAGAGCAGAGAGAACAGTCATCTCCGTTGTATTAACTAAATTACGGCGAATACTAATAACAGGGGAGGTAAGGACAACGTTCATTATTATTATTATTTACTACTATAAAATTCACTCAACCCTTTTTGCAATTCGGAACAAGTCAAAATATGTTTCTTGATTAAACAATCTATTGTTACCTAACCAATTATAAATAAAAAGAGTGTCATAGAGTGTACAAAACATCTTAATGGTTAATGTAATTAAACTAACTAATACTATTTAATATGTAATTAATGTTTCAGTAGCTGTTAATTATTTTTACTCATTTTGTAGGTGTGTTGAGTTTGGTTTCTAAAAGACGCCTGTGCGCGCCCAAATGAAAATTAAACAGAAAAGAAGCTTTACTGATCCTTTCTGCATTGAGAGTAGTTGCCATTCGGCAAATATTCAACAGTCTGGCGACCTTCCCAGGATGTTTGAACGAGGATCTTTGTGAAGTAAACAGATGACGTTGCCACAAACTAAATTGATCTCAACACCACACCTCCGCCTACTTATCCCCAAAGAGCCATTGGAAGGCTCCAAACAAGTAAGGAATTAAAAATTCGAATTTAAACAATAACAATAAATAATGGAAATAGGAATACAAAAAAGAAAAAAAAATCCAGCTGGAATAATAATAAAAAGTAACTGATCAGTTCATTCGCTTAATAGTAATGATAACAGTAATAAAGTTCCTTATTACTATTATTATTATTATTATTATTATTATTATTATTATTATTATTATTATTATTATTATTATTATTATTATTATTATTATTATTATTATTATTAATAAAAATCACATTTATTCAATTATCTAATTAGTAGTAGTAGTAGTAGTAGTAGTAGTAGTAGTAGTAGTAGTAGTAGTAGTAGTAGTAGTAGTACCGGTAAAAGCGTGTGCACACCAATATTATATATTTTTTAAATGCTTTATATGTTATTTTAGTAATGATTTCGGGTATGATATATTTACTCCAATTACTAACCAAATATTTTTATTTTTATGTGGGAAAATGCCTATATGGGATATGGGAATTTTAATGTTTTGTAAATCAAAGATTTACGTGATAATGGTGATCGTAAAAAATATTAATAATTAGTGAAAATCTTTTGAAAACCTATGCAGTAAAATACTCCGTTTCATTTTTGTAAATTGCTTTCCTCTTATGAAACGAGAATTGAAGGAAGAAGAAAGAAGAAGGAAGAAACAAAATAAAACTTATTTCATTTCTTTTGTCACAGAACATTGAAAGGAAGAAGTTTTTAGCCTCACCACCTCTCTCCAAAATTATAAAAACAGATAATATATATATATATATAAATATATATATATATATATATATTATATAAATATAATATATATATATATACTAATATATATATATATAATATATATATATATATTATATATATACATGTAAACATAAATATACAGAACACACACGGAGGCCCGGTCTGTTTGTATATTGAGCTGACAGAGCCGAGAGCGAAGAAAGGAGCCACACAGGAGGGATAACGAACCCACGCGCTCGCGGCAAAGCACTACGATCACACACACTACATAAACCCCACATCAGTCACACTGACCAAACCAACAAACACAGCGGAAGCAAAAGGGAGAACTTTCTCTTTCTTCCACTCTTTCAGCATCATCTCTAAAAAAGCTTCGTTTTTTTCTTTGCAACAGTTACTATTTTTTCCTATGGGACATAATAAATAAAGGGAATTTTAATAATATAAGTGACGAAAATTCCTCTCCACCTAATAACAACACACGAGAAGAAGTAAATAGCAACATGTGTAAAAAATTAATATATATGTATATATAGTATATATATAACTATAAATATATATATACTACAATACTAAAATATATATATATAGAATATATATATATATTATATATATATATAATATATAAAAATCAATATATTATATATATATATATACCCAAAGTGATAATAATATATATATATTATATTATATATGATATAAAATACTATATATATACTAAATATACTACTAATTAATAATATATAGGTTATAAGTAGCGTGTATATCCAGGAAATATAGAATATAAATACCAACTATATATTAAACTTGGATAGAACATGGGCAGCTGCGAGGGGCCAAGGTTCCAACTTAAACTTAGTATCAGTTTTAAAAACACTACAATATATATATATATATATAGATATAAACTACTATATATATATATAATATAAATATATATAGACTAATAGACTATATCAAATAACACCTAATATATATAGATATACAATAATACTATTAATATCATTATTATAATAATATATAGTATATTTAATATACATTCATAAACATTATATATATAATAAGGCAATTCTGAACCTCTAAGATGACAAGAAAATTTTTGAATGAGTCTTGATAACGACACGAGCACATACTTTCATGATCTCTCAACAGTGTCTATCCATTATAACAATAAAGAGTCATAGTAGTAGTAAGCTAAAGTAAGTAAGTTAGTAAGTAGCTAGGCAACCTCGGCAACAATTGCTTTCTTAATATCTTTGCATTCGTTCGCAATTGTTTCTTTTATATTCTTTTACCTAATTCTATATATATATATATAATATATATATAACTACTATATATATATATATATATATATATATATATATAATATAAATACAGAATATAATATATTATATATATATACATATATATATATATATATATATATACTTATATATATGTATATATATATATATATATTATATATATATATATACTATATATATATATATCATATATATATATATACTCATATTATACTATATAATATAATATAATATATCATTATATAAATATCATACTAATATATGATTATATATCATAATATTACTACTACTACCTATACTAAATATACTATATAGAGTGTGCGGTGAAAAGTGACAGTGTTTAAATACCTTTGATAATTTTGTTTTGATTGGGCTTAAGTTAAAAAGAAAAAATGGTGGATTTTACTATTTTATAGGTTGTCATTTCTGAGTTGATAATTTCTTATACTCTCTATCTGGTCCGATGGCGTCGCCACCAAAGGTGACCCAGGCGCCCTAGTAGGAGGGGCCAAGGGAGAGAACAATGATGGAGCCGAGGACCCTCTCATCCAAGATGGGCAAGGGGACAAGGTTAATGCAAATGAAGAGAACCTCGGGTTGAATGAGGGAGATAATGCTAATGGAGACAAGAGAACAAGGAGGCATTAGGGGGGACGGCAGAGATGAAGTGCCTGTAACCCAGGGGGACAAACTACCCCCACAAGGGGCCCCTCCAGTGCCAGTTCTTAATCCAGAGTTAGCGCATAATCCTTACCAAGCCCTTTTGAGGCAACCCCTCCGAGAAATTAGAGAAGAAGAACCTCCAAAGAGGAGCATCGATATTCCAACCGTGACCCTTAACACAAGAAGGACCTCCCACTTTAGCATAGCACAACCAGGAATCCCTTCCACGTTTAAAAGCAGAACTACTACACCACCTGCGTACTGAGAAACCAACAAGACTCGTGTAAATTGGAGACGAAGTGGGTGAACAACCCCCATACTAATCCAATATGAACAATTGGGAAGGTACAGAAAAACCTGACACCACTCCACAAGGGTCAGAGGACCCAACAGTGAATTTTAAACAGACAGGGGGACAAGTCCTCCCCCCTGCTGGGCACCACGTGGCCCCACAGCAATCGAACGCCCTCACAGGAGGGACAGAAGGTAATAATGGCCCAACGAACGCCCAGCCAGGGCAAAACAGTTTCAATTATGGTATTCCACCATCGGGGACCGCTCCCCCATCCTTTTATTATAATGGCATTCCACCTGGTTACCCACCTATGCCTAACCAACCCTATCCTTATCCCGGTTGGCCTGGATAATCTTATATGCCCCAACCAAATGGAGTTCCCTTTTATCCATCGAACTTCTTCACCCCTGCTCTACCAGAAGTGCCAGAAAATTTAAAATTATTCGGTAAACACCTAAAGACAAAGATATGGAGAGGAATTCAGTATGAGGATTTCGTTACGTCGCTAAATGAGAAGCTGAGTGCTTTAGGTACATTAAATGAGAGCCAAAAGATTATTTTCGCCAAATCTGCCATATCATCTGATCTAAGCAGCGAAGCCCGATGTTATCTTTTGAAGGATGGAAGCTTCTCCAGATTTACCAGATTAAAAGATTTCCTAGCTCAATTAAAGACCTTCTTACAGCCAGAGGATCAGCGTACAGTTTTTGATCTTTGGTTGGAATTCATTGAATATAGAAGAGAAAGGGATTCAATCTTCACAGATTTTGTACTGGAATTAAAAAACAAACTCTGGAGATATTATAGTCGTTTACATGACCTCGACAAAAGGGCAGTGCTCACTTCTAGGCAGATAAACATCATGGTTACCGGCAAAATTATACAAAATATATCAGAGATGAGGGATGGAGAACGGTTAAAAGAAAAGATACTCCAGGTATTTGATACAGAGATGAATTTGACTGACTTGGTGGAGAAGCTGTCTCAAATCTCTAACAGAGCTTTATTAAAAGATGACCATAGAAGGCCAACAGAGTTCCGCACCACTAAGGTGTTTATGGCCAAAGAGGAGTCTGAGAATAGACAGAGAGTTGAAGACAACAATTCATATAGGAAAACTAGGGAGTCCTTTCATAAACCGAGATATGAGGATAGGAGAAGAGAGGAGGTGAGGCAAACTAACACCTTTCGAAGGCAAAGAGAAGAGGTGAGACCAACTGGTACCTTTCGAAAGAGGAGAGAGGATGTAAAGTCGGAGTACGTTCCACGAAAATATAAAGGGACTTTTAAGAGAATGACAGCTCAAGAATTGAGAGAGCACGATGTTTGCTTCTTCTGTGAGGCTGTGGGTCATTCTTCCCGAGCCTGTCGTTGGGAGCTACCGTACTGCCGATTTTGTAAGGCTTATCACCGAAGGGGTTCTCAAGCTAGCTGTAGAGAAGCTCCTTCATGGAGGCCTAACCCCGAAGAAGAACTAATGTTCAGCCCATTCAATAGTAAAATTGATATGGAGAAAGGTGTGAAAGCCAAGAAACCAGAGCCCTATAACACAGATAAGCGAGGGCCCAGGACCTTCTCCAGGAGAAAAAAAGAGTATAGACCCCCAGATGGGAAGGAAAAGAAGAACACAAGAGTCTATGTGGCTGAAAGCCAACAAAGAGACTTTGAGGAGAGTGCAGAGGAGGAAGATAGAACTTTCGAGAGAGAACTTTCCCATCCAGAGGAAAGGATAGAGAGGGAAAATTTTCGGGAAGTGGCAAAGACAGGAAAAGAGTAAAAAAAAAATTTAAGAAAAAATATAAGAAGTGGGTATTTGGCAAAGAGAGAGATAAAACAGTAGAACAATCTTTCAAACTGGGGCATCATTTTTATACAAATGTTTACCTTGCTCCCTCCATAAGTAGTAAGGAAGCCAAGGCATGTGTGCTTTTAGATACGGGTAGTAGTATAAGCCTCGTAACACCCAAGCGGTTAAGGGAATTAGAGAAAGAAGGGAATTTTAAAGTACCTCCAAAAAACCGATCTTGAAGTGCAAGGGGTGGATAATAACCCGACTAAATTGAGAGGAGAGGTGCAACTGTACCTCCGCATGCATAAAAAACATTACCTCACTACTTTTCAAGTGAGCCAAGTAAAAGGTGAACCTAGTTGGGATATACTATTAGGTAATAACATTTTAGCTAATTTACCCATAAATCTAAATTTATTTTCTTCAAAAATGTCTATTAATGAAGGTAAAGAGATGATAGATATTCCCGTCTTTGCCAAACACGGTCTTTATTTAGTTAGAGAGTATTCAGATGGGAATCTTAGACGAGTAAGAGACCCCACTCTGTTCAGTAAGCATCCGCCCAGGCCACAGGTGCCTAGGGAGAAGAGAGTTGTTAGGGATTCGAAACAAATTTTTAGAGATTCGAACCAAACCCATACTAAACAACCAGTTACAAACGACTATTTCCCACAGGAACGGAAGACAGCCCTGTCAGTCGACCCAACACCAGTTGCGAACGGTCATTTCCCACAGAAAAGGGAGGCAGCCCTGTCAGTTAAACCTTCACATAGGCAATCCGTGCTTAGAAGAGGAGAAGAAAGATTTGCATCAAACGGAGCAGCTCGAGTTCAGGCAGAACAGGTGACAAAGAAAATAGGGTCGGAGACGAAAGACAATCGGCCTCTCACTTATCACCATGCTGAGAACCAGGGAGCTAGGCCGAAACATAAGCACATTTCTTCTAATTTAAGGGAAAATTCGAGTCGACCAAGAAAGTTACAGATTTCAACGAAACCTGACCCTAATAAAGATGGCTATTTAATGATAGATGAGGAGATTAAAATTGATCTAAGAGTGATTGAGAACACTGTTTCACCAAGACAATCGTATGGGTACATAAAAGTTAGACCTGAAACTCAGGATGATTTTGAACTGAAGTGGAAGTGTATAATGACACCAGCTCTTACCAGAAGCTCACTATATATAGCTAATACGGTCAGTCCCGTGAGAAACAATACGATTGTCCTCAACTACATAAACTTGAGCGATCAACAATTCTATTTGAAAAAAGGAGTGAATCTAGGAAACAGTTATCCGATTATTAGCAAACCCATTAAATCAAACTCAGACATAAGAGGACACCAACGAATAGTCTCAGCCAACGTAGCCACGTGCTCCAAAGGTCTTTCCACGACAGAGCTAAGGCAAGTATAGAGAGATCATCGAAGAAAAGATGTCAAGAGAAGATGCCGAGAATAGCATTCTCGAGAAGCCAGAGTACTTAGAAGACTTACTCGAGCTTTTGATGGAATATCATGATGTACTGGCACTAGATGATGATACTGTCCCGGTCTGCCCGCTTCAGAAATTTGAAATTGAACTACTCCCTGATGCCCCTAAAGTTATCTTCCGTAAACAATATCGCCTACCTCATAGGTACCTGCAGGACATAGATGATTTTACAGATGCGGCATTGAAGAAGGGATATATCAAGGCTTGTTACAGCCCACACTCCTCACCATTACTAGTGGTAGCGAAGAAGAACAGCACACACCCAAGAGTCTGTATCGATTACAGGTACCTCAACTCCCATAGCGTTCAAGACGTCTTTCCTCTGCCATCGATTGAAGAAATATTCACCTCGCTAGGAGGCAATACAGTGTTCACCAGTGTAGATCTCCTCGACGCTTATAACTCACTAGAAGTTGAGGAAGAAACGCAAAAGCTAATGGCATTTAGGACCAGAAAAGGCCTCTTTTGCCCCACCCGTCTGATGTTTGGGCATAAGAATGCGCCCTCCGTGTACGCTAGAGCAATGGTCATCGCCTTAAATCATCTCCTAGGACCTGTAGCACAAGTCTATCTTGATGACGTACTAGTGTTGGGAAAGAACGTTACAGAACACTTCGAAAATTTAAGGAAGGTCTTTACTGCTTTTAGAGAGAACAAGTTGAGGGTAAAACTGTCCAAATGTAGCTTCCTACAATCATCAATTTTGTACCTAGGGTTTAAGATAGGAAGAGATGGAATTAGTCCTGACCCTGTGAAGGTGGAAACTATGAAAAGTTTTATCCTTCCGACAGATGTCAAAGAGACACAGAGTATATTAGGTTTCCTCTCCTATTTTCGCTTTTTAATGGAGAATTTTGCTGTCGGTGCACAGCCATTATATGATTTAATAAAGAAAGACGTCCCTTTCATATGGACGAAGAAACATCAAAAAGCATTTGACACCCTGAAAGATAAGTTAGTGGTACAGCCACAGTTAACTTTCCTTAACTATAGCAAGGAATTCTTCGTGAATACAGATGCCTGTGATTATGGCATTGAAGGCGTGCTGTACCAGCTCACAGACGACGGGAAAGAGAAGCCTCTTTCCTTCGTCTCCCGAGTACTCAGAGGCAGTGAGAAAAATTACGATACGATCGAAAAAGAGTGTTTAGCCGTGGTGTTCTGCTTGCAAAAGTTTAAGAACACCATCTTCGGCTATAAAGTAACCATTATCACAGATAATCAACCTCTTTGTTTCATCTTCCGCAATAAACAACAGACTGGTCGACTGGCTAGATGGAATTTATTCGTAAATAGCTTCTCCCCTACCATCGTTTACAAGAAAGGTAAAACCAACATCCCACCGGACTATCTGAGTAGACATCCGGCGCCTAACGTTTTCTTTATTAAAGGTGTAGATAAGAACAAAGGTGATTTACCTCGAACGGATTTTGTTCTGAGTAGGGAAACTTTCATAAAAGAACAGGAAAAGTGTCCGAGGTTAGGTAAATTAGTGAAATGGGCAAAAGCGAACCCAAAGACCTATCCACATATTTTTATTAAAGGTGTCTTATATTATGCGACACAATCAAAACCTTATGTCGTACAGGTCCCTGACAGTATGATATACAGTGTGATAGATCACTGCCATGCTTCGCTAGGCAGCGGACATGGAGGACAGCTAAGAACAGAAAAGAGGGTGGAAGAAAAGTATGTTTTCCCCCACCTTCCAAAATTGGTAAAAGAGTATTGCAGCCAGTGTGTCTCGTGTGCCAGAGCAAAGGGTCCCAAACCTCCAACAGCGGAAATAAATAGATGGCCTTTGCCCTACACCCCCTTTTCGCGCGTTCATGTTGACAGTATTGGAAAACTCCCCACGTGTACCGAGTCTGGAGCCCAATATATATTGGTATTCAGAGATGTGTTGACACGTTACGTGGAGTTAGTGCCTTGCAAGACCAGGACAAGCAAAGAGTTTGCCCGAGCATTGCAAGAAAGGGTCATATGTAGGCATAGCGCCCCCCAACTTCTCGTGTCGGACAATGCCCTAGAGTTCACGAGCCAGGTGTTTAAGGACTTATGTAAGGCATGGAGGATAAAAAAGGTAAAGATTTTGCCTTACAAAGCATCCCAGAACGGAGTTGTTGAAAGAATAAATGCTGATATTGAGTCTTTCCTACGACACTACGTGAAAGACAACCATAGAGACTGGGATAAATATCTTAGTTTTGCCCAAATCGCAATTAATTACAACCGATCCATCGGGTCCTCTCCGCATTTCCTATTGCATGGGTACATAAAGAGAGTCCCCTATGAAATGCCAGACTATGTGTCACCTTTTGTGAATAAAACGGAGAAAAAGAGGTTCATCTCAGACGAAGTAGACACAGTGGTAGAAAGGATCGACCATATAAGAGATTTGGCCAGGGAGAAGTTGGAAAAAGAGACAACGAAGACTTTGGAGCAACAACATAAAAAAGCCAAGAAAAGAGAGTTCAAGATCGGAGACTATGTCTTCATCAGAGCTGTCAAGAAACCTCATCATAGTTCAATGTTATGTCCCAAGTTTGAAGGGCCATACATTGTCCGATGTTTAAGAGGACCAAACAAATTGATGGTAATTTGTTTAAGTTCAGGCAAAACATTTCCTGTCCATGTAGACAACGCAAAAGTGATTCCCGCAGAAAAGATCACTGAGTCACAATTCGACTTCATGAACGATGAAGTTTGGAATCCCCAAGCGGTTAAAGAAAGGTTAAGCTCCAAAGAAGGTGAGGAAGAAAGAATTGAAGAGGAGCCACCCAAAAGTGACTCGGAAGCCAATTCAGAAGGAGAAGATGATGAAGTAGAAGATGATGAAGTAGAAGATGATGAAGTAGAAGATCATTCTCCTCCAACAGAACGAACACCTTCCCAATATTCTTTCCCAACTCCTCCACCACAACCAACTCAGTTTGGACATAACTACTTCCCAACTCCTCCACCACAACCAACTCAGTTTGAATACAACTCTTACTCAATTCCTCCACCACAACCAACGCAGATTGGAAACAACTCTTGGAGCTATCAGACTCCCATACAACAACCAACTCCGGTGGAACCTGTGAGGGCTAACAATGTTGTCGGAAAAGAAAGGAATAGTAATGAGGTTGTGGAGAGAAGAAGATACAGCGATGTAGTTAAAGGAAGAGTACGTCCTGACAGTGAGTTTGCATGTTCTACTCCTAAAAATGACTTCCAAAGAACCCCCTCCAACCCTTCGGTTCGGAGAAAAGAGTTTAGACCATCTTTATCACCCATTCAACAAGAGATTTCATTAGAATCCCCTAACGGAGAAATTCTTCAAGAGCCACCCGCACATGAAGGCGAAGTATATGGAGCCTACGGCGGACCCCCTCCAAGAATTCCTTCCCCAGAGAAATCCCTTAATGTCCCTGAAAGAGATGGCAATTACCCCATTCCCACTGTTGTAGAATCACCCCCTAGGGAAATCTTCAGTGATAACAGGAAACAAGATCCGTCTTACAGACCACATCAATTGTTTACTGGACCCAGAGATTCTACACCTAGAGTTACCAGAAGTCAAACAAGGATAAAAGAACAGGCTCAACAACAACAAGCAGAGGTGAAAGACACCACGGAGACTATAGTGAAGACTCCTGTCCAACCTCCGCCTGTCAAATTGGATTTGAATACAACAGTTAGAGGAAATAAAACATATTATTTGCCTCCCGGCTATTGATTCATATCTATTTCTGTATATTTTTGTAGATTTAAGGAGAAATCCTTTAGTTTTTAGAAAAGATTCTATAGATTTAAGAAGATATTCTTCAGTTCCGAAGATACTCTTTAGTTTTAAGAAGATATTTTTAAATTTTAAGAAGATATTGACATGCATTTCGCATTCGCATTTACATAGTTACTAGTTTGGATTAGACAAAACCTTAGATGGATTAAGAAATATATGCATTAAGATAACCGGTTGTCACAAATTTTAAACTAAGTTTTAGTTTGGATTATAAATTTTGCGCAAATTAGTGGATTAAGTTGATTAACTTCAAATTTTAGTTTTAATTCTATGATTTAGATATAATTTTGATTTTTACTTAGATTTACCTTAATCTGGATTAAGTTCATTAGAATAACTTTAACTTAATTTAGACTCATCATTTATATTACTATTTTTTTATATACATACAAAAGAAAGAATACGTTTCACTCCCAAAACGAAGGGGGGGGGGGGACAGCGCAATTTTTTACAATTAAAAAATACTATAAAAAAGAAAAATATAAAAAACTTTTCTAAAGCAAAAAAAAATCATAAGTAACAAGTAACTAATTTTAAGAAAACGTACTTAATTTGTAATTTTAAAAGTATTCATTAACCGGTAACATTTAAAAAATAAGTAATTAACTAGTACGTAACAATTAATATTAAAGTATTTTAGTAACATATAGCATTCAAAAATAAGAATTCAACTAACCCATTATAATTAAGTTAGCATTGCTTTGTTTTAACTAACCATTTATCAAGTAGTTATCAAGTATGATTAGGCGACCTTAATATTATAAAATGTAAGAAAAGTATAAAGTATTTCAATATAATTAAAATATTTCAGAAATGAAATTCAGAAAACTAATCTTGTTGCTACTTACCATCCTACCAACTTGTCAAAACAATCTAGTGAAAGAAAAGGAAGAAACCAAGATTCTGCCCGGTTTAGTCTTGTATCGTACTGGAGAAGTCAGTTTCATAGAAGGATACCTCGATCTAGTCATCTCCTTAGAATGTCCCACCGACATCAAAGAAACAATTACTAAGACAACTAAGCTGGTGAATAATATCAAAGAATCATTCTTACCAACTTTCGAAACTACGTTTTTAAATGTTTCAACTCACCAAAGGGCTCATCAATGGGAATTCAAACTAATGACCATTCGAGTAAAAGTTCTAGCCCAGAAGTTAAATGAAGTAAGTGAATTACCTTGGATCTCAGCACGATCAAAAAAGAAACGAGCCGCTTTCGAGTTCGGAGGAGACGTCCTCAAAATCCTTTTTGGTACGGCAACAGACAAACAGGTAAAGCTACTCCGGAAGAAAATAAACATTTTAGGCAGCTACACCTCCACCTCAAATTTACTAATAACCGAGTTGAAAGAACAATTAAAAGCAAACACTCGTACTTTAATGAATTTTAGGGATAGCTTACAAAAATTGATAGAATTCCAATCCAGTTTAAGCGCTACTCATAATATAATAAATCAAATGGGAAGTATAAGGGCTTTGATAAATTTAATTGAACAAACCGTTTATAACATACATCAAATACACCAGTTGGTGATAAACTCACTTCAACTGGCAAAAAATAAGATAACTAACTCACAACTTTTTTCTCCGATATTTTTATTGCCTTTTGTATTGGAGATGAACAAAGAAACAAAACTACACACGGTTATACCCCTAGAAACAAAAACATATCAATCCTTCTTAACTTACTCTTGGACTATTCAATCTGCTGCTAGCCCCTATGAACTCATTGCCTTAATTCCTTTTATTTCTCAGTGGAGGAAATTCACTTCTCATAAACTCATACCTTTTCCCACTCATCTTCCCTTGAATCAATCTTTAGTTCGAGTTATGTACAATGACCCAAACAATGATTCTTTTTGTTGTGAATATTGGGTCAACGGAAATACACCTATCTTAAAGAATCGGCACACAATCTTTGTCGACATTTAGGCCAACTAGCAGTTTGCCCCCAATCCCAAGTAGTTGCTTCCATTGATGATCAGTCTTGTTTGTTAGCTTTGATTTTAAATTTCACCAATGATTTTTCACATTGCCCTATTACAGAATATAAATCCATGGAACCCTATACTGTCACTTTAGGACATTTCACTCTTATTTCTTTTTCAAGAAAAACTAGGGCTTCAATCGCATGTGAGAAACCCAATTCGATACAGCATGTCTATGACTATGTCTTTACTATTCCTCACGGATGTGCTTTCATTTCTTCTAAATTTCAGTTTAAGAATCCCATTCATTTGGAAAAGAACATCACGCTTTCTTCTTTAATTTCTTACTCTGATCACGTTTTATTTAACTTCTTATCGCATGTTGCTTTGCCTAACATTTCTTCTGTCTTGTTTCCTAAGTTTCAAGCTTTGAAGGAAATTCATTGGAATCAAAGATTGGATCAATTAAATCAATCCATGCACCCTTTTACTCCGTATTTCCCACAAATCAAATTCATTCCTTATATTGGAGGAGGAACTTCAGGAACCATCTTTTTCCTTGCGGTTCTTGTCATCGCGTATTTCGTTTGGACTAAAAGAATATACCTTTGTAAGATGTGCATACCAAAGGTATCAAATCCAGCTGAAAGCATCCCACTTCAGGCCATCCCAACGTCTAATGTTCGAGTACAATTAGCACCTGAAGATGTACCTTCAGATAACATGGTTCAGATCCGATCTCGGCCACGTTCTCCAACTCCAGCCCAACGATTGTCTCTACTACCTAGACCTCATATGCCTCTTCCTAACCCTCGAGCTATTACTTCTTCTGAAGATCAAGTGACTTATTCAAATTAAAATCAGTCTTTACAGTAAAGACTCTCTTATAAAAGGGGGTTCCTTTATGGTACTTTATATTCAGACGCACTTAATCGTCCTTTTTGGTTTTCTAAACCCAAAATGACGATTCAGAACTTTCTTTAAAATTTGAAATAAGTCACGTCTCTCTACCTCACTTTGCTCCGCAAACTGACACAAAAATACATGTTCGGCTTTGTATCCACTTCCTTGTAGCGTTCCCACCCGCTTCTTCCCTCGGAAACAAGGAATTCTGCAACAGTCGTTCTTGACATATTGAGCCGTGAAGGTGCAAGTTTAAATGTGAAACGAAAGTTCTTTTGAAAGAGTTACTTACTCGAATATATATATATATATATATATATATATATATATATATATATATATATATATATATATATATATATATATATATATATATATATATATATATATATATATATATATATATATATATATATATATATATATTTAATTTATATTTTATATAATAAATATATTAAATATATTATATATATATATATATATATATATATATATATATATATATATATATATTATATATATATATATATATATATATATATATATATATTTAAAAGTATCAAGTGCGAATGTTAGCTTAGTCAAGAAAAAATATATATAACTCAGTTTGCATCACATAGTGTCGAATCCAATATTCGAACCCCGCTTATATATATATATATATATAATATATATATAATATTATATATATTATATATATATATATATATATATATATATATATATATATATATATA
>JABUQX010062451.1:30000-32306 GCA_015478945.1 Trachelipus rathkii | reverse complement strand
TCCGCGGCTTAAACTCAAACTTTGCCTCTGTGGAATATCACCTCTCTAACTCTAACCCTAACCTTTTGCTCTTGTCTGAGACTCAGATGGCTAAGAATTCATCCTCTAACTCATTTAACGTATCCAACTACAACTTATTTAATAATTTCCGTCTGAAGGGTGGAGTATGTGCCTATGTAAACATAAACACTCCTATAACACGTCTCGAGAATCTCGAATCTCCTAACTTCGATGTTCTATGGCTTAAAATCTTTCTTCCTTCTACTACAATAATCTTGTGCTTCTGCTACTGTTCTCCTAACAGAACAGATTTTCACGCCTTTTTTGAATATCTTACTACTTCTCACGAGACTTATATCTTCTCATCCAAATACTGAGGTCCTCTATTTAGGGGATTTCAATGTACACAACACTGAATGGTTGGGCCTCTCATACTGATTTAGGTGGAGGAAGGAAGTCCGAATCATTCAGCATTCTCAACGATCTGGAGCAACTAAATTAAAGAACCCACACACATTTCGGATCGTCCCAAACCAATTCTTGAACACACTTGACCTTTTTTTTCACCACGAGTCCTTCTCCCTCATTAAATACACCACTTTCGCTCCTATTGGTAAATCTGACCACAACCTTATATCTCTCAATTTTAATACTTTCTCTCCAACAGCTCCATCCTGCCCTACGCGTTTTTTCTGGCACTTTGATCGGGCAGATTGGGGGGCCTTGCGTTGCTTCTACGCTAACTATAATTGGAGTGACTGCTTTGTCTCTGGTGACGCTTCGACTTCTGCCGATAAGGTGGGAGCTGTAATCGTTGATGGATGAGCAGATTTATTACTTTTTTTTGACTAAATCTTTCTCTCCTCATAAAATCCATTGTTCGATCGTGCTTGTTCTTCTGGCCATTAAGGCTAGAGACAGTGCGTATCGGAAGTGGAAAAATTCTCGTTCTTCTATCAACTCTTGATAATTTTCATTCTGCTAGAAATTGTTGCATGCAGTGATACTCTTCGACGAGCAAAAGCGGGCTTTCATCAAACGAAAGTGCGCGCTAACCTCCTTGGTTCTCCTACTGACAAATCTTTCTGGCCTCTTGCCAAAAAACATCTCTAACAACTTTTGTAAATCTGCCTTTCCTCCTCTTATTCGCTCTGATGGTTCTGTTGCTAATACTCCAACTGAAAAGGCCAATCTCTTTCGGCCTCCTATTACCTCTAACTTCAACCACTGGGACGGATTCTGGCAATCTCTCATCCTCCTCCTTCCCTCTTCAGGTGCTCCTTTGCCTTTGCATGTGATTACATTTGATCGGGAGCATTGGCTCCTGAAATCTATGAAATGTTAGGAAGGCGGGTGGCCCGGATGGCACTTCCTCCCGAGTTTTGAGGGAGTATGCTTCGGTGCATCCTCGCCCCTCGTTCAACTATATTCTCTATGTCTCAATACTAACACTTTCCCTCTGTGTTGGAAGCACGCACATGTCCAACCTATTCCGAAAAAAGGAAGCCGCTCTGATCCTTCTAACTATCGCCCTATAGCTCTTACTTGTATTCTATCTAAAGTCTTTGAAACTCTTCTTAACTCTCATTTCCTGGATCATCTGGAGTCTCATTCCCTTCTTTCAGATCATCAGTATGGCTTTCGACGCTCGAGGTCAACTGGTGACATACTTTCCTATCTTACTGATTTATGGTTTTCCGCCCTTAGGAACTACGGGGAGACTTGCGTGGTGGCGCTTGACATATCCAAAGCATTTGACCGGGTATGGCACGCGTCACTGCTCTCCAAGCTCCCCTCCTTTGGGTTTCCTCCTTCTCTTTGCTTACTTATGTCTAGTTTTCTTTCAAATCGCTCAATATCGGCTGTTGTTGATGGGGCGACTTCTTCTTCCTTTTCTGTCAATAGTGGTGTTCCTCAGGGTTCTGTCTTATCTCCTACTTTATTCCTACTTTTCATTAATGATCTTCTCACCTGCACATCTAACTCTATTCACTCATATGCCGATGACTCGACCCTTCATTCTTCAACTCATTTCAATTCTGCTCCTTCTTTTAATTCTAGAATTGCCTCCCGTCTTAATCTTTCCGATTCTATTCTCGCTGATCTGGATAGAATTTCCGGGTGGGGTCGTCTGAACCTTGTGAAATTCAATTCTTTAAAAACTCAACTTCTACAAATCTCCCTCTCTAAGACACCTTCTAACTTTCCTATCTCTTTCGACGGTTCTCTCGTCTCTCCTGTCGACAATATAAACATCCTTGGCCTTAACATAAACAAAAAAATGTCTTGGAAACCTCACATCACAA
>JABUQX010062451.1:20000-25000 GCA_015478945.1 Trachelipus rathkii | reverse complement strand
GTCTTGCTACCTCCTCCCGCTACCCATGCAAGAACGATTTGGGAATCCGAGAATATATTGACAGCCTTGAATTCAACCTCTGTTAATCCCGTCAATATTTGTGGAAGGCACTTAAGAGCCAAATAGACTGATAACAGCTCGAGACAAGGAAGTGTTTTTCCCCTGAGAGGAGCCACCTTAGATTTTGCCCACAATAGTGACGGGACAGTTTCTGAACCGGTGACGTAGACTGCGAACCCATAACATTGTGAACTTGCGTCACAAAAGATGTTGAGAGTTGAATTTGCTGATGCTTCAAAGCAGAAGCGTTGAAAAGATAAGTTTTTGAGGTCGTCGAGATCAGCACGAAGTTTCTCCCAATCTTCTTTTATATCCTGGTCAATGGAGTCATCCCAACTCATTTCTTTCTCCCATGTCCGCCTCATCAACAGACGTCCCCTTAAGGTTACAGGAAGGAAAAAAGAAAGAGGATCAAAGATTTTGTTTACTTGGGAGAGAAGATCTCGTTTTGATTCGACTGAGGTAAGGTCAAAGTCTGCTAATCTAAGGGTATCATTTTCGGGATGATATAGATACCCCAAGACTTTTTCCTCATCACAATTATGAGAGGAAAGCATTTGATCGTCTTTGATTTGAGCTTTTAGATCAGGGTGGTTGGTGTTCCAGGAACACAAGTTGAACCCACCCTCCTTCATCCTTTCTACTGAGGCTGAATAGATGTCTCTCAAAACATCAGGGGATGAATGAGTGTAGATAAAATTATCCACATACAAGTTATTGACCAGAAGCCGAGAGACCAGATCGAATGAATATTTGCTTTTAATATGATGTCTTATTACGGCTCCTAAGATAAAAGGGGATACCGCAAGGCCAAAAATGATTGTCGCGTACCTATAAGTAACAAGTCTGCCATCTTCTTCCCAGAAGAAACAAAACTTGTTACGATCGCTTTCAAGTTTAAGATAGATCTGAAGAAAGGCTTTCGAGATGTCAGCGACAACCACATATTTGTTGGTCCTAAAGGAAAGAAGGAGACGAAGTAAAGGAACCAACAAGTCGATGCCTGGGTAACAGGCTTGATTAAGAGAAGGAGCGCCTTTTGTTCTAAGGCTACAATTGAACACAGGCCTGATTTTAGTAGAAACCTGATCAGCCATTTTTATTACAGGCCTGTGGGGGATCCATATGTAACGATCGAACTCCTTCGGATCAACAGAGATGATTTCGATGATACCACATCTCAGCTGTTCCTTAAAAACATCAGTGTAGGCCTTATCAAGACCTTGATTGCTAAGACGATTTTTAACTCGTCTAAGCGTACTTAAAGCAATACGATAATTCGAGGGGACCTGATCCACTAATTCTGGGATCCATGGGATTTCAATATGGTATTTTCCATCGATAAATTGAATTGCATTGTGGAATTTAGAGATAAATTCCTTATCGATGGTACCATAATCCTTCTCCTCCTGAATACCCAAAGACTCCAAGCTGTACAGATATTCCAAACCCAGGTCGGCACTTATTTCATTTGAAGAAATGCTAAGAACGTCCGGGTAAGTAGGATGAGGGTCAATGATCGAGTTGACGAGATTAGGAGAAGCTTGGAATAGGTGTTTTGGCAGCGAGGAGACAGACATGGATAGTCATGAATCCCTTTGATTTGATTGTAAATCAAGAGTTGATGTTGAAGTCTGCTTTCTGTATAGAAAGGCTTGTTGATGAGGAAGTAGAAAAGAATTCACTGGGCCGAAAGGAACCAACCCAAAGCAAGTCTGAATGGCACTACCTTCCAAACAATCGATAATTTGGAAGTGTTTCATATGACATAAAGTGTCAGTACCTAAAAGAAGGTCGATGTCATCGACCGAGTCCCCATAAGGGCCCACAAAGGACTTGTCAGCCACATTATATTTTAACGAAATGCGACTAATGGCTGATGCTAACCCTTTAACCGCAAACCCAACATCCAAAGAAGGGTCGACCAGAACCGGGGTTCTAAAGAAGGAATTGCAGCAGCAATTTATATCTAGGTCGACTAGGTACGATGTACGTTCTTCTTCTCCGATAAATGTTTTTATTGGATTTCTGATTATAGGTAATTGCTCACAGTTGATTCCGAGTTTAGTAAGCAATTTAGGGCCAGCATATGTTCTCTGTGATCCCAAATCTATAAGAGAGCGAATAGGAACTGATTTGTTATTGTGCCTTGCTATTATGGTTATTGTAGGCAGAATATGTGAAGCTGATGATTGCCCAGTATTAATACAAAGATGATTAACATCAGCTTTATTTCCTTCATCAGCATTTTCTTGACGAGAATGCTCCCTGTTTTGATTAGTGGTTCCAGCGGAACAGAGAGCGGCTAGATGTTTTCGGCTCTTACATTTATAGCAAGGATACTTTAAATTGAGTGTTTTAGCCGGGCATGTATCTGCCATGTGCTTTATGCTGGAACAGTTACAGCACATGTTTAATGCTACACATCTGTCCCTTTTTGATTTAGGGTTTACGTAAACCGTGCAGTCAGAGAGGTAATGGTCTCCATTGCACAGCTTACACTTGACTTCCCTTGAAGATTGATTCGAAGTTGAATTAGAATTTGATTGAGATTCAGAAGAGAACGTAGTTCTTTTTAGAGAGCCACTACCTTTTGAATTGTTGAAAGTATGACTCCTCTGATCAGAAGGTATCCTCTTCTCCCTTTTGAAGTTCCCTTTGGAAGAAGATGATTTAGTTGATGAGAATGAAGTTGAGGTCTGAGAGGTGCGAAACCTCAGCATTGATTGAATTATCTGATTATGCTCCTTAAAAATCAGATTAATTGACGGATATTGTTCCTTAGTCGCCAGCTTCAACTCTCTTAAAAATGAGAGAGGAAGTTTATCTACTAATATATGGCTGATTAATTTGCAGCCAGAACTATCCTCTGGGAAGAGGTCAACCCCGAGCTCCTTGAGTTCTTTTAGATGAGCCCGAACTTTTAAAATAAAGGATCTGACTGTCTCAAGTTGCTTCCCGTCCAGAGGCGGAGATGAGTCCAGTTCATGGAAAATAGAATCAATAATGAAGGCCTTGTCCAAATAATGTTCTTTTAAAATGGACAAGGCAACTTCATAGTTCTCATCTGTACCCGTCAAATGCTCAATGTCTCTGAGAGCATATCCCTTTAAATGGGACTTGAGATACTGCAACTTAACAGCTTGTGACAAGTCCCTCCTCCCCCCATACACATTATTGAACTCCTGCAGGAAGGAACGAAAGGAGTGCTTGTCCTTCTCGCCTGAAAAATCTCCGCATTTTAGGGCTGGGATCTTCAGGCTAAAAGGCTGCATGGGAAAAGACTTGGAATGTTCACAGCATGTTTTGTTCGAATTTGAAGCTGCTCTCTCATTATCAGAAAGGGCATCAGAAGATCTTCGAGACTCGATTTCATATCCATATTCGACTCTTAACAGTTGAAGAGCTTGAGCCACTTTTATGTGGTAAGCATCAGTAGCGGAAATCTCTTCGTCTAGAAGCGATTGGTCGAACTTGGTGTACTCAGTCCCTATTAATAGGTTTTCGATCAGAGTATCTTGAGCCTTAATGTCCGAGATAATCGAGGTCACCTTGTCGAAAATTGTTTTGATAACAACAGGGTCGATGAGGGTAGGTGACTCTGTATCATCACCTTTTTCAGGAAAATGTTTGCAGCATAGAGTAAGCTTTCTCCTTAAAACACCCCTTTTCATTCGAAGGGGACTCAGCTCACCCTGTAATGTTGCTTTTAAACTAGCTGTTGTTTCATCCGAAGAAGACGCAGGTCTTTCATTTGAGAACTCCTCTGTGACCTTTAAGTCTAAATCGTTTAATATATCCATCGTGAACAAATTATATTTAAATGTGAAGTAGTGTAAATATTTCCCAACTGGCTACTAGAGCAGCCTATAAACCCTGGGAAACTAACTGCGCAGAAAAATATTAACTGCGCCCAAAAAAAACACACTGCGGAGTCAAAAGCACAAAAAAATGTCAACAGCGCAGAAAAATATCAATAGCGCAGAAAAATATCAACTGCGCCTGAGAAAACCGCACTGAAGAATCAAAAGTACAAAAAAATGTCAACAGCGCAGAAAAATATCAACTGCGCCAAAAAAAACCACTGCAGAGTCAAAAGCACAAACAAATGTAAACAGCGCAGAAAAATATCAACTGCGCCTGAGAAAACCGCACTGAAGAATCAAAAGTACAAAAAAATGTCAACAGCGCAGAAAAAATATCACATAAATCAATTTCGCCCACGTGAAACAAACACAAAGTCAATTGCGCACACGTGAAGCAACTACCAAGTCACTGCGCATATATGAAATGAACTGCGCAACTATAAAGTCAATTGCGCACGTATGAGTTGACTGCGCACACGTGAAGCAACTGCAAAGTCACTGCGCACCTATGAAGCAAACTCAAAGTCAATTGCGCACATATAAGTTGACTGCGCACACGAAAAACAACTACAAAGTCACTGCGCACGTATGAAGCAAACACAAATGAACTGCGCAACTATAAAGTCAATTGCACACGTATGAGTTGACTGCGCACACGTGAAGCAACTGCAAAGTCACTGCGCACCTATGAAGCAAACTCAAAGTCAATTGCGCACGTATAAGTTGACTGCGCACACGAGAAGCAGCTACAAAGTTAATTGCGCACGAGAAAACAAGCACAAAGTCAATTGCGCACGTATGAAGCAAACACAAATGAACTGCGCAACTATAAAGTCAATTGCGCACACGTGAAGCAACTGCAAAGTCACTGCGCACCTATGAAGCAAACTCAAAGTCAATTGCGCACGTATAAGTTGACTGCGCACACGAGAAGCAGCTACAAAGTTAATTGCACACGAGAAAACAAGCACAAAGTCAATTGCGCACGTATGAAGCAAACACAAATGAACTGCGCAACTATAAAGTCAATTGCGCACGTATGAGTTGACTGCGCACACTTGAAGCAACTGCAAA
>JABUQX010062451.1:10000-12500 GCA_015478945.1 Trachelipus rathkii | reverse complement strand
TTATCTCTGATCGCAAGTAAAGCTTTCGTTGGAAACGTTCTGCTGGCGATCTTTTTTTCCTTTCTCTCTAATTATTGCTCCTAATATCTTTTGCTGTGGCGCTAGACATATCGAAAGCAATCTATGAAGTCTGGCACCAAACTTTGATTTCTAAACTTCCCTCCTACAGTATCTATCCTTCTCTGTGACCATCTCTACGATTTCCTCTCTTGTTTTTCTGTTGTAGCAGTTGTAAAGGACCTTTTAGTATATAAATATTGATGTTCCTCATTGCTCTATTATTTTCCCTACTGTTCTACTTTTTACTAATGACATTCTCTCTATTACTTTTTCAATTATCCATTCCTATGTCGACGACTCCACCCTCATTACTCATTTAATTTTGAAAGATGTTCAACCAAACAGCAAGTTGCTCACGCTATGGGGACGGTCTTGGTTGGGGTTGCAGCAACTAACCAATAATCTTTTTCAAATTTCTAATTGGGGTATTGAGAACATGGTTGTTTTCAATCCATCAAAAGCTCAGTTCCTTTACGACATAATAATTATTATTCGACATAATAATTTTCTTCACAGCTAAAACATATTCATCGCAAACACGCAAATAAAATCTTCATATGTCCTTAATATTCTTGTTTTTTTCTTTTCTTCCTCACAATAGGAAGGATCACATTATTTCTACTTTCTAAACAAGCTCACAAGACCCGGTTGGACTGTTTTGAGGAGTCTTCAAAATTTCTTCACGCCACCCTAGTTGCCAGCCCTTTATAGGGGTGTCGTTCACCCTAGTATGGTAAACCTTTCACATCTGGGTTGGTTTCACTCATTGAGCTCTCCTTGTAAAAGTAAGAGATGAAGGCTTTTCGTCTTTTCAACTCTCCTGCTCCCACTAACACTCTCCAGCCTTTTTCTGCCCATCGAATTGTGACTCCACTTTCTCGCAATTACAATGGACACTGCTATTCAGAAATATTTAGTCGTATATCACCTCATTTAAGAAGGGTTTGTGCGTCACGTCTTGCTGCACAAACTCAAACTTCCTCTATCCACTTTCTGATCCCAGACTTAATCTCCTAGCTTACTCTTACATGTACATCACTGATAAATATGGAATACATTTCCTTTTTTCTATTTTCTCAACTTCCTTTGATTTTCACAATTTTAAACGACATGTATCAGGATATGTCGGTCTTTTAACTGGATCCGTATAGGAAGTTTCCCATAAATCTGGTAGAATATGATAGGGCTCTGGCCTTTGCCCACCAGAGGATATATATATATATATATATATATATATATATATATATATATATACATATAAAATCTTGTAAATAATATATATATAGTAATATATTATATTACTTATTATATATATCTATATATATATTATATATATATATATATAAATATATATATATAAATATATATATATATATATATATATATATATATATATTCTTACACTGGAGTAGTCTCTCCTTTATCACACACCATAAAACACCATTATAGAAAACACTTTCCTTTAAAAAATTAAAAAAGGTAACCACACGATTAGTTTAGGAGAAGCCAAGAGAGGCGGCTCCCAAAAATAGCCCCTCATTCGCCCCTATCTCCATCACCACTTATGAGGAGACGGCCTCCGTTGGTGGGGTTGGTGACGTCACGGAATTGGCGACCTGTTCTGGGGCATGGTCTTCTTTCTTCATTAATTTCAGCAACCTTTGAGGTCTTTACACAAATATTTATCTTTGTTGATCATCATCTTCCTCTCCTTAAAGCTCATCTTTTATTCTTAACCAAAACTCAGGTGTTTAAGCTTTCTTAGAGCAAAGCCCCTCTTTCTGTCTCTATTCTTAATTTTCAACCAAGAACAGTTGCTATGAAAATTTGGGCAATGATGTTATTAGTTCTTCTGTCTCTGATTTGAAAGCTTCCGAATTTTCTACCTAATGGCTCCTCCTATCATGGCAATCTATTAATAAATTATTCTGTTCTGTTTATCTGTCTCCTATCTCAACTGATCATTCTAAATTTTCTATTACCTAAGCTCCAAATTTGAACACATTCTAACTTCTTCAGCTTTTTCTGAAAATGACATTCATGGTCATTTCAACGTTCATCGCCGGAAATGGCTTTTCCTTAATTTCCAAGATAGAGCTAGTGAACTTCTAACTACTTTATATTCAGAGTGACCTAGAACAGTTGATACAGCTCCATACTCAAATCCCTGATAATCTTGCAGGTGAACTCAACATTCTAGATATTTTCATAATATCCAGTCCATCTCCTTGTTGTTCCTCCGATGACATTATTATCTTTGTATCATATTCTATCTCTTCAAAAATCGTTTTGTCACTTGGGTGCCGCAAACTAGTCAAACTTGGGGTCGTTCTTCTTTGATTTTCCATGGAATGACTACTGCTTCCGTGGAGGTGTTCCTCGGAGTGTGTAGAGAGCATACCTAAGGTCGTTCTCTCTTACATGGAGGCGGATATTCCAT
>JABUQX010062451.1:0-5000 GCA_015478945.1 Trachelipus rathkii | reverse complement strand
AAAATCCAATAATAACACAAGGGGTTTAAAAAAGAATAATACTTTATTTATATATATATATATATATATATATATATATATATATATATATATAAGCGGCAGGACAGAGTGGCTTACACCCCTTGAATTTTTATAAAAAATCACCAAGATATATTTCTGGAAAAAAAAAAATAATGGCAGGTGTCTTTAGAAAAAAAAGTACAGCGCCTCAAAGTTAAAACTCCCATAGGATTTTCTTTTAAATTTTTTTTTTTTTTAAATCAATATATAATATATATATTATATTATATATATATATATATATAATATATATATATATATATATATATATATATATATATATATATATTTTTTTTTTTTTTTTTTAATTGAGGTATAGCTATACTCTAAAAAAATAATAATGGAGCATAAAAAAACAACAATGATTTAAGTCTAGGAAAAAAAGTTACAGCCTCTCAAAGTTAAAAATTTTCCTATAGGCTTTCTTATAAAAAAAATTAGTGGGCCTCACGCTCATTTTAGGGCCATCCTAGTTCAGGTTATGATAAGATTTGCTAAGTATATATAGATTTTCTCTGTGTATATATACCTAACAACAGGGCTGCGGAGCCGGAGGCGAAATTTTTTGAGGGGCTGGAGCCGGAGGCAAAATCTTTGGGGTGCCTGGAGCCGGAGCCAGAGTCAGAGCCGAAATTTTCGAGGGGCTTGGAGCCGGAGCCGCAAAAAAAGACGCTGCTCCGGCTCCGGCACATATAAAATTAAGTAATTATTTATTTTATTCTACAGGGTTATATATATATATATATATATATATATATATATAATATATTAATATATATATATAATATATATATATATATAGTATATATATATTAATATAATATATAATATATATATATATTATATATATTGATTCTAATTAAATAAAAAAAATAAATAAAAATATTTTATATACATATGATGAATACCAAGTGTCAGTAATTTCAATAAAAATATTATTAAGGACTTTAATAATTGTATGTTATATTATATCAACAAGAATTACTAATAAATAAAATTATATACAATATATTTTTTTATTCTATATATATATATATACCTATGAATTTTAAGGCATTTCATTATTATTTAAGTTACGATGCTATATAAAAATTAAATGGTCTTAGTGGTTCTATATATACAATTAATTGGTACATTAATATATATTATATATATATTAATATATATATATATATAATATATATATTAATATATATTAATATATATATATATATATATATTATAATATATATATATATATTATATATTAATATATATATATATATATATATATATATATTATATATATATATATATTAATATATATATAATATATATTAGATTCATTCGATACATGAAAGTATTCAACAAATGACTACTCTATATCTAAATTCTAAATATGTAGGTGAAAATGGCAGAATATTTTATGAGTTTTGCGAAAATAGGCTATGGAAACTAGAAGTAATCGACGAGTTCAACAGTAATTCTTTAAATAATAATACTCAATATTTTTTTCATACCCGTGATATAGCAGTTTATTTAATTATTATAATACATATCTATATTATTTAGGTATTAATAATAGTATTTGAACCTATTATTAAGCATATTTACACCCTATTAACCCAAAGAACAAGTGTAAGAAGTATTATATATAATTCTAATAATAAGTTCTAATGTGTATATCAGAGGAACAATTCTATAGGGGCATGCTAATAGGATGAGTGAGAAAGAATTAAAAAATTAGTAAGGAAATAATAATATAAAAAAGTAGATGAATATGTATTAGTGGTAGTGAAAAGAAAAGGAGTAGAGTATACGTATTATATATATTATAGTCCCAGAAGATGTTAAAGCAGCTATAGAGTGGCTAAAGTGTTATTCTGATCCCTGGATTGAGGTGGCATGCTTCGAACATATGAGCCCCCAAAATCATGGTAAGGCATAATATTGAAACAAAAAAAGATCACCAGTGTCGACAAATATATGCTTAAAATATACCCAGGCAGGAACTGACTGAGCACCATAATTAAATTGCCGTGTGTATAGCTCCTGGGAACCGAACACAGATCACCCAAGTCTTGAGAGTGGCGCGAGCCCACAAATCAGAAAAATTCAAGGAGACCCACACATAGAAAGATGCGAGAGGAAGCTTAGTGAGGTCCCACCAGTCACGAAGACGACAAGAATGTCTGACGAGGGTAGGAGCAAAATGTAGTAGAGTATAGCAAAGAGAGCTCCCACAAGAACTGCGAAACAACAAGTGATTAGAGCACACCACAGCAGACGAGAAGAAGTAAAGCTTGGCGCTAAGAGGGACATAGCAGCGTCCTGCTTCTCCATCTCTCCACAACTCACACTATAACACCCCACACACAAATAAAGCTCTAAGAGGACATAGCAGCTCCCTCCCCTCTCCCAAACAACACTGCAACATCCTCGTACAACGCTATTCCAACATATTAAATAAACCGACTCACGCAAACAATTGAAGAATAGTACGCAAACCCAAAACAACGCAACTAGAAGTTAATCCGGACCCGCCATTCACCACCAAAAAATAAATAAACTCATCAAAGCTCTAAAAAATTTCACTGCCACCAGACCAGACCACATCTCCAAGTTTCATATAAAACACTTTAGACCAGCTACCATATCATTCATCACTGATATCTTCAATAAATCCTGGTCTCTCAAATACATCCCCCCACTGGAAAAAAAACAATCATCATACCTAAATTAAAACCAAGAAAATATCCCAATCTTAACTTCATACCGACCCATATCCCTTCTCTCATCCCTATGCAAACTCATGGAGAAAATCATAATCACAAATATTCAAACGTCCATTCACTCCCCAAACTATCAACACTTCTTTAAAAATTCTCATTCTACATCAACAGCTCTAACTAACATTACACTAAACATCGTAAATGGACGAAACAAAACACCTTCTCACAGAACTATCCTCTTTTCCATAGACATCAGTAAAGCTTTTGACACGATATCCAGATACATTCTTATCCAAAGAATTCTAAATGCTCCCTTACATAACAACTACAAAAAAATGGTTATCTGATTTCACATCAGGACGCACTGCCCAAGTATCAAGCAAACACCAGAACTCAAAAATAGTGAAGTTACGAAATGGAGTCCCCAGGGAGCCATCATGTCCCCATTTCTGGTCAACCTACTTACTGCTGATATCTCTACCCCCTATTCTCCCAACTCAAAAATAATTAATTACGCTGACGACTTAACTATAACCATATCAGAACCCTCAATACCCACAGCTACGATCCTCTCTCAGACTTACATAAATCACTTAGAAATTTGGCTGACATCCAATAGAATGTCAGCTTCTGCAGAGAAATCATCCAGTACCTTAATCACCACTAGCAGACATCAATCATCAATCCACCCACAAGTAACCTTAAACCACTCCATCATCCCCCTAAACAAAACTCCCAAAATACTTGGAGAAACCTTCGACACTCACTTCAATTTTACATCACACATCCAAAACATCATAAGCACAGCAAACAGGACATTGAACTTACTCCGAACCCTATCCCAACACAACTTCAGCAATGAAACATCCACGCTGTTAACAATATTCAAACAAGTCACAAGAACCGAAATCAATTATGGATCAACAGTCTGGCACCCACTAACCTCCCCCACCAATATGAAAAAGATACAAAAAAATACAAAACACTGACCCAAGTTCAATAACTGGTTGCCTGAAAACCACCACAATTCAACATCTGCATGAAGAAACAAAAATCCTACCGATTCTAGACCATCTTGATATGATAGGAACCCAATTTTATGCCAAGACTCTCGACCCTTTCCACCCATGTCATAACTACTTTCAAGAACACACGCCACATCGCTTGAAACTCTCCCCCACCTCTTCAGCAGCCCTCTATTATGGCGAACTATTTAGGACCATCCCCCTGCCCCAAATAACACCCTTTTAACAAATCATATTCATTCATATTTCACACGGCGATATCTCAACAACCGTCCAACTAATAACCTTACAAACTACTACCCTCCTGAAATATCCCCTTCGCAAACTCACAAAACTTACTCATTCATATTCATTGTTTTTTTTAACAGATGCCATATTCATTGAAAGTCAATGTGGCCAACAAACATGCTCTTCATGAACCCAAACTCAAGAATATAAAACAAAATGGTCTTGTGCCAAACCAACTTATGGCATGGAGAATTACTTTGAATTGTACTGGAAAGTTTATTACTCAGTCTCACATAAATATAACTCTTCAAATTCCTCTTACTCCTTCACTTAAAAATATAACAACCATAGTAATACAGAGGAGAAAAATATGTACAGGTAAGTAATGAAAATGTTTATAAAGAAACTCAGCAACTTTTAAGTTATTGTACTTGTAAAACAATAATAACACACTTATTTTTTTATTAATATTTGCTGTGAAAAATGTGGTACAATTATTCACTAATAGTTCCCAACCATTGATTTTTTTATGGAGCACAAAATATACTTGAATTGTATTGTGATAAAGGGATGATCTCAGAAAAAAATTGCTAAAATTTCATACAACATTATGGGGATGAAAGGAAAGCTTCAGAATGAAACTTCATGTTTTGTTTATCACCATATTGGGAAATAAATTTTTTGAATTTGTAAAATTATTTGAGGCAAATGTAAAGTATTAGGAATGCAACTTTTTGCAACTCCCAGAGCGGCGAGGGGACAACATTACTCTAGTTTGATGGTCCAAGGTTTGTTTTGTGGGAGACATTTCAGGTGGATGCCCTTGGAGATTGATTGTTAATATTCTTGTTGTTTGGATATTCGGAGATCTCTTTCCTTGTGTCAACTGAGTGTGAATGTGTTTGATAATGAGAGTGTCTGGGGGCCATTGGGGTGCAGGGGGGAAGGCGTGTTGTATATGTTAGAATAGTATATA
>JABUQX010062450.1:67500-80123 GCA_015478945.1 Trachelipus rathkii | reverse complement strand
ACCGATACCATGGATTATCAATATAGTTTCAATAGGATTATCAACCCTTATACGTGAATAGAATTTTAAATTTATCCAGTCCTTCCTATAACAAATAAAATAATAAATATTCTTATATCTAAAACCTTTTATTGGTTCATTGAATTTGATAAAATAAAAAACGTTCCTGACGTTTTTATCAAATGATGTCCTCGCCGAATGAATTTTATAGACTTAAAAAAAACGTCCTCAGTGAAGCTTCGATAAACGTCCAAAAAAAAAACAATGAGATATATAAATATCTAGTTCTCGAAATTACTTTTTTAAACTTAACTCACAAATTATATCATAGAAAGGAAATGTGACAAAACCTTCATTTATCAAAACGGATAAAACTAAAAGTGACGTTAACATTGCCAACACTAATACTGCAACACATTTAACGCAAGAGTTCTCCATTCTTAACGGAGTACATAGAAGCCCCAATAAAAGGATGTTATAAGAGTAGAACAATCACTGACAACCAGCACTCGAAGCAAATTATATCGAATTTACAGGAATTTCGTAACTTTATTTCCGATAAATATATTTTTTCTTACATTCTCCTCATACCTTTTATTTGATATTGTCCAATCTTGTTGCCTCGTTAATATTATTGTCTAACATATTAATAACATTCTTTGAGGTAATTATTAAAATCTGAAAAACATTCACTATTTGTAGTAACGTGTTCGGAGTAATTTGAATTTTCTACTTACTGTTTAGTTATCATTTCTTTCTATCGTTAACCACTTTATAAGACTTACTTACTGTTCCAACCCCAACAAAGTAGACCGAATGGAAATTGTTAATGTATCTCATTTCAATAATGTACCATAATATAGAGGTAAGATTTTTCTTCTGATTTCCGATAAATATATTTTTTCTTACATTCTCTCATACCTAGTTTATTTGATTTGTCAACTTACGTTGCCTCGTTTTCGAAAGGCATAACTCGTTATTAAAGAAATAAAATACGTCTTAATTTTGGTATGTAATACTAAAGAAGAGATCAAACAAAAATAATCATTGCTTATTAAAAAAACACCACAATAGGAACAAAATTAATCTCTAAGATTTTAAACCAGACGGTATTAAATCTATAAAGCAGAAGGAAATATATATAAATTAATATTGCAAAATTTAAAAAAATGATTATATATATATATACATATACTTTAGTTATTAATATTCGTCCATATGATTTTACTATTATAATATATATAAATAGCATTATATACTTAATATAATACTTTATAATATATACAATATTAATATATATTATAATGAAAATTATAACTTAATTATTCAATTATAAACTACCCATAAATATACGAATCAACTCTTGACTAAACTATATAACTAAAAGTTTATTATTCGCTCTCAAGTTAAAAGACTCATAAAACTAAGTAATGACATATATCATTATATCCTAGTCTTTTATGAAAAGGTTTCTAACCAACCCTCAGGAGCTTCACAGAGGAAAATATAATATGTGAAATCATATGATACAATCGTTGATCATAATTATTATACAGAGTAAAAATAATTATACGTTTTTATTATTTTAAACAACTTAATTACCAAATGGTGTAGTAAATAATAGTGATAAAAATACATATTAGCCCAGAACTCACTATTAACTAAAAGATAACAATAGTAAATGTAATTAAATATTATAATATATCCTCTTGGTATACCTAACTCATGTATATTTAACGATCGATAATTAAATATACAGTTAGATAATATAATTTTTTAATAATGTAAGAATAAATTAAGATAAAAAAAGTACTAATAAATTAGTTAAAATAATTTATATAATATATATCATTCTGAAATGAGAAATATTAATTCATCACTGTTTCACTGATTGATAAGATATTTGTTATTGATTTCCGGAGAAGCTACTTACTTAGTGAGGTAGGTAAGTGAGAGATAATTAGTTACCAAATGGAATAATAGAAGTAAGTAATGCAGTTACCAACTGAAAAGGGGTATTAGTAAAAATACTACCTTACGCTTGAATGATATATTATATATAGTATGTATATATAGTATTCATTAAAAGAAAACTATTTTAAGGTATAACTATAAACTAATATATCGGACAGACCATTACGCCGAGAAAGAACGTTTTTTCTAGTAGAGTATGTAGCTCTAGTGAATAAATACAAGATAGTTCTTCTGGTGATGCCAAAAGTAGGATGATAAGAAAAGAAAATGCTTTTTTGTAGCTTACTATTTGTAGCTACATGGTAAGTAGTGGTATATGTATAAAAATAACAATATAATAACTATAAATATTTAAATTATACATATTATACTATGTATTTAAATAATAATGTTATAAATAAAATATATATATTATATATAATAAATTATAAACATAAATAATAATATTAATATATATAGATATATATATATTATATTAATGATCATATATTTAATTATTTATTATAATATACTTATATAAGAAATATATAAAGATATTAAATTATATAATATTAAATATATATATATTATATTAAGATACTATATATATTATACTATTATATATGATAGTATATATATATATTAAAATCAGTCAATATATATATACATTATTATATAAGATATAATATTTATATACTATACTAATATATATATATATATAATAATATATATATATTAATATTAATCATTAATATATATTATATATAATTATAATATATAAAATAATTTATTATATATTATTATATATATATTAATAATTAATAATATATATTATATATATATATTTAATATTATATATATATATTAAATATGCAACATCAATTTTAAATATATGAAGAGAGTATTATGAAGTATAAATAAAAGAGTTATATATGGAGACAGAGCTTCAACGAAGTTGTTATGATAATTTAAATTATATAATTTTAAAACTACTTGATACTTGATATATATATATTTATTATTTCTAATTTATAATTTATCCTAATTTTATTATTTTATTAAAATTAATATCATTGACTTCTTTATATTTGTTGTCCTTACCCTATATCCGTTTTTTGTAGATATATAAGGTAGGTTATAATAAAGTAAACCTGGAGAATATATGTATGGATGTAGATATGAGGTATGTTATCTTGAGAATATTATATTATAATAATGTATTATAAATAGTTTATATAAATCATTGTTATTTAGGAAAACCAATTTGACTTTTTTTATTTATAATTTAATTTTATTATTTTATATTTATTAAGTATTTTTAGTTTAATTTAGTATATTTTTAGTATAATTTATATATTTTACTAATATTTTTATTCATTAATTTTACTAATATTTTTAGTAATAATTATTATAATTTAAGATATATATTTTGTGATTTATTTAAAATTTACATTAATAATTTTGCTATATTCTATTATTTAAGATATTATATAGTATTTAGAATATAATATAATACAATATCAATAGATTTAAATTTAATATATTTTAGTAATATTTTTTGATACTTATTAATTTTATATTTAATTATAGTTATTTAATTATTAATATTTTTTACTATTAATATATCATTAATTTAAAAAATTAGATTATATTATTGTTTATTATTTATTCGATTATATTTATTTATATATAAGGTGATTAATTATACATTCTTTAATTGTGAGCATTATTTTATTATTATGATTATTATTTTATTATATATATTATTATATTTTATTATTGTCAAGGAAATTATACTGATAACTATTATGAATATTATAAAAGTCTATTTATTTATATAATTAATTTATTTATTTATTGATAATACTTATAAATTATTATTTTATAGAACATTTTAAATAATATATTAAACATTATCACAGCACTATTCAAATCTAATATATTATTATTAAATAATTCTTTTATTATTCTATTTCCATCAGTGAATTTATTAATATTGAAAGGAGTTATATAATTACTTGATTATTAATCGTACATTGCATAATATTATGTTGCATATTTATATAAAGTATATCGCTTTAATAATAAAATTAATAATTACATATAATAAAAATTATAATAAAATAATTATTATTATATAAAAATTTAAATGATAAGTTAATAATAATTAATCAAAATTTAAATAATATATATTATGTAATAAATATAATTTTTAATTATAAATTATATGACTAACAAAGGAGAGAATCATGATAAATAAATGGTAATCTTTCACATAATAATTAAATTAAAAGGGGACGATATTCACATGATTAATATTTAATAATATTTAATTTATAACGAGTAAGATTATATAAATTTATATTTATAAAAATTAATTTATAGAATTTAATTTAAAAAATTTAATATTATATTTCATATATTAAAATTAAATTATAGTAAATTTAATTTTTAATTATAATAATAACTTGTGTAATAAATTAGTATTTATATTATTTTTTTATATATAATATTTAATACATAATATTAAAAATATCAATCTTTTTTCATTTGATAAAATTACTGTTGTAATATAAATAACCATATGAAGTTAATTTTATTTATAGTTTATTAATCCAACATTCTTTTAAATTTATTTTTACATTTTGCGAATTAACTTCGTGTTTAGTCCTAATAAATTTCTCTAGGTTTTTTCTGATTAGAGTGAGAGTATAAGTGAATGATTTAGAGATAGAAGAATAGAGAGAAGAAACTAATAGTGCAGAGAAAGAATGATCCTCTTTCAACATTATATTATCTACAGACGATCTGCACGAGAAGATAGCGACGTTTATTCGCTCCCTGTCAGTGATATATGAACTCGAGGATTCGATCTTTCAACTTCCTTCTGGAGAGCAATCGAAGCGAGAGATTATTGAGAGAGAAGGAGAGACATGAGATGAGAGATGATAAGAATGAGAGAACCGAGATAGATATTGATCATTGAGAAGTAAGTGAATCCCTCATTGCTCTAAATGTAATATCACTCCAATTGAAAATTAATCTAATTTTGTATTATATATCGTATCAGTGTGGCGGAATCATAAGCAGATGAGAGGAAACAAATGAGGTAAGATGAAAATAGATAAAGAAAGAAAAAAAGTCATAATCATAGAAGAGATAAATAGTGAGCCGGTTCGTGAAAACAAATGCAGTGGAGGTCGAAAAAGGATTGGGATAGTTCAGCACATGTGGTTTCTCTCTCCCTTTAGATGAGATAAAGAAGAAAGTCATATTCAAGATAAACATAAAAAGCAGCAAAGTTTTGTCACATAGTTAAAATATATTACCAGGGTTCTGAGTATAAGTGAATATTTATTTTGAAAAGTCAGCATTATTTTATAAAAAAAAGCAAAAAATAAAAAGTTAAGGAACTCATTATCTATCACTTAACTATTTCGGAATGCATATTGCATAATAAATGTCTCTATATATACATTTCCATTTGTACTTTAAAAATGTCATGTTTTCAAAAGTTATTTAAAATAAAAAGCTAGCAGTATCTGTGCTCAAACAATCTCTTCGATTCGAGTCTGGTCGGGTGGATACGCCAATTGCACTTTTAAAAGTGATGTATCGGTCAGTCCGGAGAATTTATTTTTTCGTGCATGATCGTCTTAGCCTATTTTTTTTGCTTGAGAAATATCTTTTGGAGTCTGTCTTCATTTATTTGGGCGATTCCTCAGTGCATCTTACTGTCAATGATAAAAATAGTATTTTGGTTTGTAAATATAAAGTATTACTTTTAAGGTTTGAGATTAACTGGTGATATGTTTTACAAAATCGGCAGTACGTTCCAGATTCTTTTTTAACACTTGTTCAAGAGTCTGTATCTTAAAAAGTAAGTACCAATATATATATAGTAACAAATCGATAAGATAAAAATTTATAAATAATAAATATATAAAAAATGTAGAGACCGGTATAAAGTATATAGAAATATAACTAATAATAAGAAACTAAAATTAAATAAATATATAATAAAATAATAAAAAAAATATAACTACTTAATTAAAATACGTACACTGTAATGAACATAAATTGAGTATTTGTTAGCTAATAAAATAGAATATATAACAAAGGTTTAATTAGTTAAATATATAAATAAACTTTCTCACTTACTTATTTATCCCCAGTGTATAGACTTATGAAAAATATTTACTAATGTACCGATAAGCAGGTAAATATTTATTATTCCATATATCATACATAGTTGACTACTAAATATTTTTGAGCAAATAAAAAATTATTATAAATCAAATTGAATTAATCTATAAAAAAAATATATAATAATATAAATATTAATAAAACTATAAAAAATATAGATCTATATAATCTCTATAATATATATATATATATTTGTAATAATACTAATATGCACTCTTTTCTGTATATACTTAGATTAATTATAATATTAGTAATAGACACTGTCACACTAACAGCTCAATATATTTATAATAAGAAGTTAACAACAATTATATTTATATCTTATTTTGTAAGATTATCTATGCGCGATATGTTCCTTGTGTAAAATATATATTATTAATATAATCGCGATTAGTCATCTTATGTGAAAAGGTTAAATAAAAATAGACAAGATATATATATTATGTAGATAATAAAAATCTAGAATGATATCACATTAATTATATAAGGGGAAAAGATCTTCCTATATTTAATGACAGCATTGGTGCGAAGAATGATGACCGGCATATTAGAATTATTGTTATTGAGATCTATACCACTTCTTCCCGTTACTTGGAGCTCGGAAAATTTAATTTCATTACTCTAGCGCTCCACCTCGGCTATAACAGATTGACGATAGCTCCGAGTAAGATTACTTACCTCTGGTCCAAAATTGATTAATGAATGTAGTATGACACGTCTTATACTAGTAGGCTCCATGTTAATGAAAAAAATTCAGAAAGCGTTTCGTGCGGTCTTCGTTCCGGGATCGTGTGGACAAATTTTCTACGACTACTAAGCAAGCACTACCTAGTGTCCCTATCGTGTATCCAAAGGATTCGTTATTAATTACGGACAGAGTTCTGCTGACTGGTTTTCGGTGTTGTTAACTTTCGCATTAACTTATTTTGCTATGCTGCCCCTAGAATCTTTAATTTGGGCACACTCCCCACTAGCCCTACAAACCTTGAACGCGAGTATGCACAACCAAATACTGATCTCTGAGTTTGCTTACAGATAATGCCTTGACTCCATGAGAGTAAATCCGATAGCAAATGATGTATATGAAACGATTTTCATGCAAGGAAGATTGATTATATTATATGATTTAAGCGGACGTAAGCGGCGACGATTTTACCATGGTCTCTGTGACATGTTCATTCGCTATAACTGAACCGAATATGGACAGCTTGAAAGAAGTCCTTCGTGTAACTACGTCTATAGCTTAGTATCGAAGCGTAACAATCCCTTAAAGTGAACGTATATATATTATAGGAGGTGTAGACCTGAAGGCTGAGAGTAGATTGAAAATTTTAAAAGGTTAGATATCCCATTTTTTTATTTATTTTTTTTTTTGTTTTATATTTTATACTTCTGTGTTTTTTGCTTTAGGTTAATATTAAGCAAGGTCAGACGATTAATTGGAAAAGCCATACATAGCTATTTTACTTATGACATGTAGTATAGTTGTATGCTATGAAGTGCCACTTTAAATTTCACAAACATATATGGTGTCATCTTATCAACATGATAGGCGCTCGCTCTAGCCACTAGAACGGCTTCACCATTTCCCCCAGCGGTTGAGACTATAATTTGAGCAGTGAGGACATATGACTGAGAGTGCCATTGGCCAACTAACTGATTCACCCAGATATACTTTAAAACGTACCCTAAGACTATTACTTATGGTAGTGATTTAATTGTTTATATATAATATAATACTAGAGTTTAATTTGTCAAGATTTGGGCGTAATTATTAAAGTATAGCGTAATCAAACGTAACCTTAAATATCAATTTTATCCTTACTCGTAATACAAATCCCATCCCTAAAACATGAAGATATTCCCCCAACATTATCCCTATTCGACATGTATTGAGAGAATGGTGTACGTCTTGACTGTGTTTTATGATGAATGAATGCTGAGAGAGTGGTGTACATACAGCTTGATGCAAGCTCTAATATAATTACTAGATCACTCTAGATTCACGTATAAAGTTAAGGGTTATTTGAATGAAGCCGGTACATAAATTATTTTACATTTATTCTATGCGTGAATGAATTTTCAGTCAATTTCTTATCTTCTTTTGTTGTCTTTTGAGCCATTTTGTACACAGTTACAAAATACACAATCTCAAAATGAGAACTTTACCGAGACCTATCCGAAATACGATGATATCTTATTAATATGAGAGAGGTGGTAGGTGAAAGATTGGTGAAGTAGGGATATATGAAATTTCTTATTATACGGAGCATTGTTTATTATACGAAGTGTTAGGTAGTGCTTAGTTATTAATCAAATGTTATTGTAGAAAATAATTATCGTATTCTATAGATGAGGTACGTTACTACTTTAGTTATTAACTGATCTATATAATATATATATATTATATATATATTAATATTAATAATATATATTTATCAGCTTAAATATATTTAAGATAGTAATAAATATATAATTAGAATGTGTTAGCTATATATGAAATATATATAATTAATTATATAATGTCACATTATGATATTTATTATATTAAATATATATATAATTAATATATAATATAACTAATTTCTTAATATATATGTATTTTAATCATAGTTAATTTCACTATTATTACATCAGATTTCGAATGCACTCTATCACCAGAACTATTTAATGAGCAACTATCGTGTCGTATTATTATACAATATCTATCATTTTCCTCACTCTCTGAACTTAACTCTTGAATCACTCTAACTACTGCTCACTTATTTAATTACTCTCATGATTTAATAAAATCTTTATATTTCCTGAAAAAAATTTTATAAAAGTTTCTAGTTAAATCGCAAGGCAAAATTGGATATGTATGTCACTTTAATTTTCTGAATAGCAGCAATTTTGTAGGTTCAGAAGGATGATTGGTGGTAAAGCTTATTAAAATATCACTAATTATTTTATGATTTAATATTAAAACTATTAAATTAATATAATGTCATGAAAATATTAATTTATAATATATATATATGATTATAAATATAATATAATTAATACTCACAATAATTGGGATCTATTCCTGATTTGAATAATACTATTATATTATAATATATATTTAATTTAGATATTATATAATAATAATTTAGTAATATAAAATATATTATATTAATTAATTAATTAATATTAATTTTATTTATACTTAAATATTATATTATTAACATTTAATTTAATAAATATATATATTTTAAGATATTTATAAAATAAGATAAGTATAGATATATAATACTATTAAAAATTTTTCATTTACTAATACTATATAATAAATGAAGTTATTTATTATATCACTTTTATATTTATATATATATAAATATTTACTTAAAATTTCAATAATAATTAATGTTTATATAGTTTATATATATATATATATATTAATATATATATATTTATATATATAATAATATATTATTAGCTATGATTATATTATTAATAGATAAAAATAATATCTTTAGTTGACTAATTTATAGGTGACTTTTATAGAGTTTACCTAATAAGAGTAGAAAAAGACCTATAGACCTTTATACAGATAATAGATTAAATATAAGTTTATATTTAGTAATATAGAAAAAGCTTTACACTTATATATGTAGAGACATGGCAACAAGTTCTCATTAATAGGTATGGAGGTATAGAGGTATATATATATAAATATATAATATAATACATGGTATATATAATATAATATAGATTATATACTATAGTATATATATTTTATAAGATAAATATAGATAGATTTATAATATAATAATTATATTTATAATTACTTCCTCAGTATACGCAATTGCTTTATGCGTGACGTACTTTTATAGGACGTTTGAAATTTTACAGTTTTTAGGATGGGTTGCGAGTATGTCCTAAGGGGATATATTGTATTTTATATACTTTATGCTTTTCTATTTTTACCAAAAATAACTTTTTAATTTTAGGAGGGAAAAAATTTTGATTATAAACACGCAACCGATGGGCAGTGAAGTCGGGGTCATCTCCGAGCCATTTCCTATGTGGTGTAACGACAGGGAGGACTTTCCCCCCCTCCGGGGACGTAAGGTCTCCAGGAATACTCTCCCCGCTCTTTTGAGGTAATATTAAAGCAATGTGGGATAAATATGATATCTAGCGGGAAGAGATTCCTTAGAACAGCCCCCCCCTACGGAAGTGGAATATGGAAACGTCCCCCCCTCTGTTCCCCGTCGGCTCGAGCCATATACATTGCCGTGTTAAAAATACGCTCCTATATTGAAATAATAAGAATAGTATATTTATTATATTATTTACACACGATGAGCCATAAGATAAGCTCCACCGGTAGGCGTCTACTCTTTAGAGCCGTTACTTAACGCTACCCCGGTGCCAAACAAAGAAATAATAGGTAGATATTATTATAATATAGACACTCCCACTAGATACGGGACATCTCGGTGATTTACCACGTGTTTATTTTATATCTCGGAACATATTAATCCTAAGAAACTTCTACTCCCAACTCCTTATAAAAATATATAAATTAATGATATAACACTACAACTGAAATGATATTTATGTCGTGTAGTGTTGGCAGTGTGCTACTGCCGATTGAAAAAAGCTTCATTCGGAAATATACTATTTTTTTTACAATTAAAAACTATACTTTATCTCTCGCCTAAGGCTATACACTCATATCCAATATAAATACCAGAAAGAGCTGGACGTTAATACTCAACTAAAAGTATGGTATGATAGTACGAGTAAAATATATATAATATATGAGTAGAGAAAGGATACTTGTATTATTAAGTATGATAGGTTTATACCGCTCAACTAGATACCTCATCCCCGAGAAGGGGATTTAGGGTAAAATTGAGTTAGCATTACCCTTACCCTTTGTCTGATCCCGGTAATCATGGATATATAATATATTATATTAATATATAAAAATAGTATGGTGTATATATCCGAGGAGTTATACAGAGTGAGATTTATATAGACCACCAAACGATCATATAGTTCTCTTGCTCTTATAGTTATCGTGTTTTTTTGCTTGGCACATATAAAACAAAAACTATATTATAGCAGCGGTCTTCTCTCCTTCTCGTCGTTCTCGTTTCCCCTCTCTTATTTCTTCTCTGCGTCTTCTACAAAAGAACATCTCTACAAACTACAACAACAATACACACAGCTAACACCACACAACATACAACATCAAACACAACAACCACCAATACGACAGGTACCAACACAACACGCACTAGGCAACAAATTATATAAGTTATAGTCATTTATTTACCAATTATCTGTTATCTTGCGTGGTTTCATAGTGCAGGAAGTGCTCTCTATAGAAAAATATCACCAGGACACAAACATGGCGTTCTCTACACGACAGTTTGCAAACTCAAACTTCTAATTTGGAGATTATAGATAAGGAATTCTATCACATATGGTTTAAGAAAAGATCTAAAAAGAAAAAAAAATAGATCAAATTGCGTGCTACTCTATTTGTGATTACACGGCTTCAGTCTTTACATCTAAAAGATTTTTTTAGAGTGAAGTAAACTTTTTCTTCTAAATAAACTTTCATGACAAACAAAGAAATCTGTATATAATGTGTAGTTTCACACTATCTCAACCCGCCCTTCTGATCTCAGTTCTATAACAATTATCTGTTTGCGAGCCAATTTTTTTTTTTACCAAGGATTCAAAGTCACCTGTTTTTATCTTTACTTACTTCTTCAAAAGTATACTCATTCATATATTTCTCATACCTAATTAACAATTATATACTTTTTTTATTAATAATAATAACACTGATTGGAACTTCCGCATTAAGCTATTATTCTGTGAACTATGCCTGGTAGATAAAGTAACTATTTCTGATTTTAGCTGAACAAGATGCTACAAACTTTATCAATAGGTTTTCTATTATGAGGAATAATCATGTTAAACCCTATCTGTAATAGATTAAAACTAAGTTATACCACTATTAATTCACTGAAAAGCACGAATAAGTGAAAATATACATTTATCTATTTATCTATAAAAGTAGAAATATAGTTTCTTAACAATAATGATTTTGTATAAATTGTATTTAATCTGTAAATATACTATTACTCATGTTATTATATGTATCTTCAACATATATGAATCCATTATTATTATAAGTGATCTTACATCATAGGCAAACACCTAGCTAATATAGATGAATAATAAAAAAAAAAAGCTCAATAATTGCAATAATTCCACTCATCTAATTACCCAGAGTTCAGGTCGGACAGGAATTCATGTACACCACTAACACACACACACACACTTTCAATCAGACACATATTCGAGGCAGTTGATGGACAAACATCAGGACCAAAAAACTTTATAAGGGGTACATTGGAAATAAAACTGAAATTTCAATTAAGTTTGAAGCAGGCAAGGATTTTTAAACTTTTAAATCC
>JABUQX010062450.1:17500-57500 GCA_015478945.1 Trachelipus rathkii | reverse complement strand
TTCCTAAGAAAATACTATTATTACTTTTCGGTTTCTTAAATAACAAGATTAATTAAATATTTAAAATAAATAAACTTTCTTGTTAATCATCAAAATAAATTCTTATTTTTAATTCATAAATGTAACCTTGAAGTTGTAAAACCAAATAAAGCAATTCTTTTAATATAATAAATAATAATAATAAGTAATATATATATATAACCCGACATGTATTTGTTATTACTTTTATTTAATTATTAATATTATATATTATATATTTATATTATATATATTATATATATAACTATAATATTATTACAATATATATAAATATATATGATTTAGCCATATACCTACCTAATTAATATTCATACTTATTTTGTTAATTATATTAATTAAACAGCCCTAATATAAAATTGTCAGATAATATATTTATTATATACTTACTTAATATATATATATATATATTATATAATTTATATGCTTTAATTTCAAATATTTATTAGATATATAAATAAAATTGTTTAAATAGTTTAAAATTTAGTTATACAGGATTTAACATACGCTTTCGGCGAAAATTATCATCTGTTCTGAAATATATTATAAAAAAAATTTTTGGTAACTCTACGAAGCACACTAATTTTTATTATATATATATCGTTATTTAATTTTTTTTTGTTTGATATAAAAAGTAATTATATTTTTTATTTTATGATAATAATCATATAAGTATTCTATATCACGAAGCAGCTACGCCCGTTTATAATATTTACCTACTATAATGAAATAATAGATATATTAATATAATACTATATTAAAGTATATTTATTATAATAACGGTAAGTATCGATATTTAGACTGTGACGTTATTTTACTAGTGACGTATTATATTAGAGATAGGCGCAAACTGGAATATCTCTTTATAAGGAAGATAACAGTTATATATATTTATAATGCTATAATGTGCGCACTGATGTATGCTTCCTGACCCGGGCGTAGTCATTTTAAAGTCGGGTATTCTGGATAAAAAACGCTACTCTTAAATTACTATAATATATATATATTATAAAGTTCTAGAAATCATTTTCGAAATTGTAATAATAAGTTAATATTAAATTGACTTTTTTTATTTTAAAATAATAGAATAATATAATAATATATTATATATACATATATAATATATCAATATAAGGTAACGTTATAGGTATATATTGATAAGGATAAGATATAGATACGATGTACGTTTAACTATCACACATACTAAATGTATATAAATATTATATATATATATATTTTACATGAGATAGCTTAACTCTATATCTTTCTACTACTACCAACAACATTTTCAAAATTGCAACTGACTCATATACATGCAGAGGATAATATTAAAAGTAAAAATATGAATTGTATATGTGTGCATTTTTGTTTTATAAAAATATATATTTAAAAATATAAGTATTATTTATATTTGACGATATATATTTAAAACTATACTATGAGTTTTATATTATAATGTTAAATAATTATATTTTGTTTTATTTGTTATAGTTATATCTAATTATATTATACAAAAGTCTCCCCTTTGAAACTTATATAAAAAGTTTTAATTATTACTATTTTTATAAATTAAAGTTTATATATATAATATTTTTTATAATTTTTTTATAATTAAAAAAATTTAATACCAAAAATAAATAATAATAATTATATATATTAAATAAATAATTTAAATTAAATAATATAATAATATAAAATTTAATAATACACTCTTGTACAAAATTTTTCATAGTTATCTACCCAGAGGTCTATAATGATTCTGATTTAATAGAGCTAAGGATAATTTCGAGTTCACAAACATAAGAATAATACAAAAATTTATTAAATCAACTAGATTTTTTTACGTATTTTATTTTTTCATTAATATATAAATATTAGTTATATTATTTTTTTTTTAGTAACAATATTTTTTCTAAAAATAATATAATTCTAAGCATATATCCTATAATTAAATAGATAAGTAATTATTTCATATACTACTAATGAAATAAGTTATAATGAATCATAATCAATTGTATGTTATTCATAGATATTCTTTATAATATAAGAAAAATAAAATAAAATATTAGAGTACTCATCACGATAAAATATAAGTTATTATTAAAAATAAATAACTATATATATATATTATTATATATATTATATATATATAATTATATATATATATATTAATAATATTATTTATTATATTAATATAATATACTTTAAATAGATTAAATATATTATATTAATATATATTATTAATATATATTATAGTAATATATATATTAAATATATATAAATAGATATAATATATATATATTATATATATAATATATATAAATTATAAATATTAAATCTAAAAAATATAATTAAGCTAAAGTAATTATATTTACCAATATTATTTATTAATTAGACGAATAATTATAGAATTATTACTAACTTAATAATTTTATAAACAGATATTATTAAAATAGAATCAAGTTAGGCTAAACTTGAGATACGTAAATACTATTAAAATAAAAAAATAAAAAAAAATTCATTAACAAATAAAAAAAAATGATCGCCTCAAACCTACCGTTTTCATATATACTTAGATAGTTAATTTTAAGACATCGAAGAATAAAGACTCCGTATACAGGAAGGGCCGATTTATAGATTTCTAAATACTGAAATGATTAAAAATTATGAGTTTTCTTTTAAAAATAATCGTAAATGATGTAAGGTCTATTTATTCATACATGATATTGTTCACATACAGTTCGTCTCCTTACGTATATTAATAATATATATATATTATATATATAGAAACGCTATATTAATATTATAGGTCTTATAGAACGCGATCTTATAGAACGCGATCTTATAGAACGCGATCTTGCTGTTCCAAAAACGATACTACAAATAATAGAGAAATAAATTACAGTGCAAATTATTCAAGATTTAAATGAGATAAAATTTTCATTTCCTGTAAATTACATATGTATAAAAATATAAAAATAAAAATTTTTAAAAGTTGCAAAAAACTATACTATAAAAGATAATGCATACATTATGCTTAATGATAATTGAATAAATGAAATAAGAAAAAAAAAAGAAACTATTTGGTATGAGCTAAATCAACAGACCGCAAAAGCGTCATATTCATCACTAATATATATGTATACATATCATCGATATTTGTGATTAGAAGTCAACACCATTTCATAAATAATTGGTAAATAGATAAACGAGAATGTTCATAAATTGATTCTCAAAAAAGCAGCCCAATAAACTACAGATTCTGTAGGATACTGCTACTAAATCTATCTTATAATCCATCAATTCGAAAACCTAATAATATTCATTTTACAAATTTATGACATAAGAACAGTATCTCTCTATGCTGCCATTAGGCACATCCTCTCTAAAAAATTTAATATTTTATATACTCATCACAAGTTGACGAAGCTTTTATATTATAAAAATAATATCAGCGAACTGTTCAGCATGCATCATTGATCGATAAATTTTTTTTAAACTAATGTGAACCCCAAAGGTCACATTGTATAGTTTTTCATTATTATAAAAAACATAAAAAACCTGTATTATTGACTCATTTTAAGATAGAGTATAGTTATGTATACTTGCTGACTGTAATTGTAATTAATAATTTCACCGGCTAATTTGTTTAAATCTGCTAAAAAATTCAGCCTTTATTTTGGCTCCTCCGTAAAGTTAAATATTTCTTTCTGCATGAATTTGATTTCAATTTTATTTTTAATTTTATGAATTTCATAAATAAACTACAAGTACTGCTTGACTTGATATCTGTTATTCACCGTTAGTAATGTGTTTATAAAAAAAAAAAATAAAAAAAAAAAAATAACACGCATCTGGCACCAATAATTTAACACAAGATAAAATATTTTAAATTAATGATTTATTTGCATAGGGTATCTCGCTTAAAGGTGTATACGCGATATCGCCCTGAACATAAAACCCGGTCACGACACCCATCCATAAAACGAATTTGTTAGGGGTATTAGCTTTTTACTTACGCAAACATGCATAATGAAGTGCTCCGTCTCGGTGCTTGTCACGGCACCGATACCCCCCTGCCTTTCTTCTCACGAGGGACATCTATATATCAATTATCAATATTATTTTTTTGCATAAGGTCATAACGTGTAAATGACGAAATCATCATTGCTTGAATTTTGAAGAGAGAAAGAAGACTGTTAAAAAGTAGAAAGTTCCGGTAAGTTCCGGCCGGAACCAAGCCTACGCTTTCGGGCCAGAATCCTGGAACGTGGTTTTGTGTGCTGTCCAAAATAATCTTGTATTTGTCTCTTTCGAGACCGGAACCTTATGAGTTATGCTTCTAAGTATTACTATAATATTATATATACGTTAGGTAGTGTGGTTATCTTAGTATAACTAAACAAGGAAGGTACATAATCGGCACTCAATATATTTAATATATAAGTATATATTTATATATTTAATTAATATGGATATATATATAGATATATATATAATATATACTATATTAGTATATATATGTATGAATATATTATATATTAATATATACGTTTAAAATTAAATAACTTAAAATAGTCTAACCTTATATTACTACATTCAAGAAGAATGTAACTAAGTAGTATGACCAAAGGCATAACAAGATAATAACCCAATTTAAAACTTCTAAATACTTCACCACAACACACAATCCTCTATTCGATTTTAGATAGCTACTGAGAGGCATTTACCACGTTTTTAATTTGATTGAAAAATAGTTGTTTTAATTATTAACACGTCGATCTTTAATTCTTACCTTTTTATGTTTACCATTTATTTACAATAATACTTTTATATTTTATATTAGGGCAATATTTTCATTAACTAGGCTATGGGAAGCCTAAATTTCGGCAAAATAGTAACCAAAACAGGAAATGATTTTATTCGTTATGAACACTCTGTTATGAAATTAATCTGTATATTTGAGAGATAGCGATCTCATACTATACAATAATGTAATCATCTGTACTAATCCGGATCAGATGCAGCACTCGTTGTTATTAGAAGTCGCTCTACTTGATACTATATCAATTCAAACATTATCATTTATATTTTTTTTTTGTTATTTTTTTTATGGTGTGATAATATATTTAATGTTATGAATAATATATATATTATAATTAGATATCCAACAAAGTGATGATATACTATTATATATATATATATATATATATATATATAAGTAGGTATTAAATATTATATATTCTCTGCAAGTAAGAATTTACTTGATATATTATATCATCTAGATGTATACCTCCTATACAAGTATAATATATCACTATACATAGTCTAATGAGATCACTTAGATATCAAACCAAAACAATTTAAAAAACTTTAACAAGTAAACTATGTAGTTATATGAATCGTTGTATTATTATTATGTAACATAACTACAATAAAAATAATAATATTTTTTTATCAGAACAAAGAAGACACTATGATTATTTAATTATATCTTGAGAGATAAAAAATAAATTATCTGAATTAAACGTAATGTACAAATCTAAAGTGTTAAAATATCGAAAAGATCAATCCCTATTGTATGTAAATGTATTGAATAATAACATAAGTTTATCCCACCCATAGAAGAGTAGATAGAACGGAAAGTGAGCGCTATTATAGAAATTGACTAATTCATATCTTCTTATCATTTTATCAAAGATAATAATAATGTTTGAGTATTAGGAGTTCCTATGATTATGAAACTAAATCAGTATTCAATTTTTTATTAATCAAATACATATTAGAATATAAATATCTCTCTAGGCTCTTCTACTCTTATTCTCACTCGCTTATATTTCATTACAATCTTGGGCGATTATAAGACTTATAGTTATTAAAAATTCATAACTTATAGCTTATTTTGATTTGGAACTGCGATTATGGCTTCGTGTATTAGAATGGCAGTTGCTGGCCTCAATAATAGGGAAATATATTATCTCCATAACACAAGGGACTTGATCGAAATTAAATATCTGATGAAAGTCGTCATAAGAAAACATTCATCAATATTATTGTTTAAGATTAATTGCATAGTAATTGTAAATTATGATAAGTTAACTCTATAACTATTATAAGTAATGTATTAATTTTATGGTTAAATATTTCATTAATTAATATAGATAAAATATTGATATGAGTATATGTTTCTTAATAATTAATAGAAATATTTGAATCGAGAGGGTTAAAATATACGCGAGATAAATAATTCCGTGATATCGAGGCAGTTTAAAAATTTAAAATACTTAATGATATAATAATCAATAATTATAGATAAAACTTTAATTAAGATTAATGAGATGAATTCACTGATATTTTCTTCATGTAATACCTATAAATAAATAATGAGAGATAAATTAATTCAAGTAGTAGTGAAAGTATATAATATATAGATGATTAATCTCAGAATATATAATAAATTAAATCAAGAAAGATAATAATATAATATATCAATGAATTAAATAATAATAATAATAAGTGCGATATAATGATGATAATAATAGATCGTAGAGTAGTCTGATATAATAAGTCAATTGGAGAATGTAATAAATTGATAATAAATTAATAATCGTTTGTTTATGAGATAATAATATATTAATTTCTAAGTGAACTGGATATATGAGTCTCGTTAATTATGTAGGTCAGATCATATAATAGTCGAAGCATCGTATGTATTATATGTAATGATACCAATACTGATTAACGTAGTGAAATGATATGACTAATGTATTATATCATGACCGATATGAAGATACGATATAGATAAGACCATTAATAATATATAGTGAGAAAATATATTAATTTAATTAAATTTATTCCACCAAAATAAATAACAACTGAACTCAAAGGTCACAATAACTATATATAATTATAATAATGTGATGATAGTGAACGAGAGAAGATAAGAGGATATATATACATTAAATATATTAATAATAAATAATAAAAAAATTGATAGATGAATGGTGAATGAACAATAATAATAATAATAATAATGATGAAATAATAAATGAAAGATGAAATAATGTAATTATTAATGAAGGGTGAAATAAATAAATTAAAATAATAATAATATAATAATAATAATAATATAATAATATAATGAATCTGTATCGGCAAATAACGAATGAATTGAAGAAATGGTAATATCTAATAATAATAATAAATAATATAATAATAAATAATAATAATAATAATAATAATTAAATAATTAATTATAAGTAAATATAATAATAATATAATTAAAAATATAATTAAATAATTAATATGACAATGATAAATAATAATAATAATAATAGATTATATAATTAATAATTAATAATTAATAAATAATAATAAATATATATATAATGATGATAAGATAGAGTGAGATAATAAGATGAAGTAATAATAAGACGAGATGATGTATAATGATAATATATTATTATATGAATAGATGATCTTGTGCTATGAAATGTATAATAATAATAATAATAATATAAAATTATATAAATAATAATAATATATAATAATTAAATAAATATAATAATAATAATTAATAATAATATATATAATTAAATAATAATAATAGAATGTGATTAATAACATATAAATTAATATAATTAAGATAAATAATTTATAAATATGTTAATATCACTTAAATTAATAAATTATACAAGCGTGTTAATAATAATAATAATAATTCGAAAATGAATAATAATAATAATAATAATAATTCATATACATTAAATTATATTAATAATAATCTAAATAATAATTAATTATTAAATATAATAATAAATAATAATTAATAATAATAAATAATAATATAATTAAAATAATAATAATAAAATAATAATAATTAGATATTATAAAATAATCATTAATAATAAGCATAATAATAATCATAATAATAATTATATAGTCGATCCCTAATAGAGTTATACATAAGTACGTTTACTCCATTTAATCAAACCTGCCAAAGACTCATATTACATGCACCCCACCAATACTATTTTATCAATTACAAAACACATTAACATAATAATCTAATATAATAATATCATAAGATAATATAGTAAAAAACCACACATACTCTCAATATCACACTACGTGGATTAGATAATCTAATGTGATCATTATCTTGTCATATTATCATTAGTATTATTATTATCATATTATCTGTGATTATGCTGTTTTAGGTTTCTTGTTAATTAGCTCATATAAATATAATATTGATAATCTTGTTAGTGTAAGGTGAGCCTCACCTTAGCATTTATGTACTTGTCTATTTATGTGATGTTTTCTATAATATATCATTTATATTTGATATTAATAAATTATCTATTATTATTATTGGTGTAATTAGTGAGCTAATTTCATCAATTTATATATTGTGATAATATTACTTGATTATGAATATTATATTATTATTAATATTATAAATCTTTAGATGTAAGAGCTAGACTTTGGGATTCTTATTTTTGATTTTATCTCCATTATTAATAATTGTATTGTGTTAGTGTGCATTTATTTAATATTTATATTATTTGAGGGAACTAGTAATGTACTAATGATCTAAATTATTTCTCATATTTAATTATTATTATTATTATTATTATTATAAACAATAGATATAATATCTTAACACTTTGAATATAAATCAAAAAATATAAAAAAACAGCTTCATACTAAAAACAAATATTTAATAATAAAACATATAAATAATATTAATATATTATAATAAAATTAACACGCTACAATCTATTTTGTTTGTGAGTATTTCAGAAATATTATAGAATTCAAATATTATTCTAGCAAGAGTGATTAACGGTAGACCTACTATATTTATAATACATGAATATAACTAATATCTATATAAACTTATATATAGTATATATTAATATAATAATATATATATATATATATATATATATATATATTATTATATATTATATTAATATAATATATATAATATTAGTAATATTATAATTGATTAATATATAATATATTATATAATATTTATAATTTATATACTTAATATATTAAATATATTATATTAATATCAAGATGTCCATCTATGAAAGTCAGCCCACACATAACACTCAAACATTAATATATAATCTTAATCAATCAAAAACTACATACTAAGATATACTACGTTAGTGTGTATAAGTAGACGCGAATATAATATTGTCATTGTATTAATATATTTTAATATTTATCATATTTATGCCCTAAATTTAACAAAGTTTATTTTATATAAGTAAATTTTTTAGTTTGTAGCGCGTAAATTAATTGAGCTGTAAATATCTATGTAATACTACAAATTATAGAACTATTATATTATTTAATGCTCTTATGAAGAGTAATTTAATTATTATGTATAATTATTTTAAATAATAGGAATTATAACTTAATAATTTATTATAAAACTTATTAAATTGAATTTACCATTAGATGCTCAATAATGTAAGATAAGTGAGTAGAAGTAACTCTATTATTTTAGTATTGAGTATTTTAATATATACTATTATTTTTTATGTATCTGTATAACTCTAGTAATAGATTCTTTTAATTCTTTGCCTATATTGTATTAAATAATATAAGTTATTAGACTTGTTATTTTTCTATGAATATTTTTATTATTTTAGTATTTTTAACCATTTTTATTAGTATGCGTTCTACACGTTGAGTAAGCTCAAAGCGAGCAAAGTTCAACTCTCTGGAGAGCCACGGTACTACCAATAGTAATAATACTTGGGTGAGTGAGTGGGGTGACGTGACCAAAGAAGTAGTGTACTCCATATTATCATAACTATAATGAGTGTAATGATACTGAAGTCGGTTAGTCTAGTGAAGACATGTGCCAGTATGACTGACCTCATGTTGACTAGGCATAGAGAATTCCGCGCGGCGAGTATGTGTCCTTTTGATTTTGTAATATAATGATATCCTAAATGGCTCGATTGATCGGAGTACTTATGGGTAGTCTATCTCTCATACAATGGAGCCCGAACTGTTCAAAGTCTCATGGTGTTAGGATAGGCTAGCCATTACCTCTTGGTATGAGGGCGAATGTTTATTAGTTATACCGTTTGGCTAGTGGCGTCACTGCCGTGCTCGGAGGTGGGGGCAGCCGGCATCGGCGGGTGTGTTATATTATTTTGGTGCTATATCGGTGCGGTGACGGGCGGGTGCGAGTCTCTAAAGGTGTTGCGGCGAAGAAGAGCGCCGGCTGTGTCCTGCTGAGCATATCTATGCGCTGGTTGGCTTGAGTGTCACAAAAATGGTCTTTACTCGGTGATCTTCTGTTATCGACACAGTAATTGGATATAGGTATAAAGTATCGAGTACTAGAAAGAATTTTCAAATGATGGTAGTGCTCCTGTTAATACGAAATACTCGTCACCGATATTAGATATACATATGCTTAAGATACGACACATCGTCACTCACTAATACTGAGATAGACATGAGTTATATAGAGGATATATAAAATCTCACTCAATATTGAGTTATCCTCTCCGAATCCTGTTACGAGAAAAGTACCCCAACCTTATTGAGTATGTACATACAAGATTTATATTTTCCAAAAAATAGCATTTATAAGAATAAAAAATACTCTTACCATATGTATAGAAAGGCTTCAATTGTAAATCCTCATTATGTTCAATTCTGAGAATTAGCTCAGCACTCAAGAATTCAATTATAAGTTATAAACATAAACATTTTGATAAAATTTACCAAATAATTTTTACTATTCTAAAAATAATAATTACAACTTTCCTTTCTAAAAGATGAGATTATTCGTAGCTCTACCCCTCCGCTCTCTCTCTCATAAAAAAAAATCCCATTTTATTTATTTATTTAGGTATTTATTAATCACTATTGATTATATATATTATATTATATATATAAGAATCTCTCTCTAGAGACATTAGATTATCTTCTTACGCAGACAAGAGAGGTTCCACATATTAATAAAAATCTATTAGAGAATATTCAAAAATTTTAATTTTATCTAGATACATTAATAAACTTAAAAAATAATTATTTAAAACTATAATAAAAAAATGCAATTTGTTTTAAAGTAAGAAGGAAATAATTATACATAATTTATAAACTGAATGCATCCAAAGTTAATTCATATACAAATATCACACAATAAATAATATTTAAAATTATAATACCAACATTACATGAAACCATCTATAATTATATTAAGCTGATATTATCTATAACCGTGGATTAATTTCGCCTTATATAAGTAGTTAATCTACCATATTTGTCAGAAAAGCTAAAGATTCAGTAACACAAGTAGCTTTACATACTCTCTAAAAGTATACGAAGATTAGTAACTCTTACTTAACCCCTGGACCTCACCATTGGAGGAAAGAAAACTGGTATATATATATTATATAGTTAGTAGCGATGCAGTAAGTGAGTTCAGTAATCAGGAAATAAAAGGATACTAAGATATCGATTCCTGTGTCCAGTTAATTCTCTTATACGTGACTTTAACCATAACCAATTATCCTCACTGAATCGTCAGATATTAGATCTCTATTTGATCTTATTGTATACATGTCCTTTCAGCGATATTAATATATGTAAACTCATTTCTACATTTTCGACATACTAACATAAAGAGTTATTATTCATAAACACTCACAGCTCTATTGTAAATATGAATACCGTATAATCCTTATCTAAGATTCACAATAGTGGTAGGAATACAACAAATCTGCAGATGATAAAGACCTATCACCTTCCCTCATTTCGAGCTCTCCTCGCGCTCGTCCCACCACACTATAATCAAAGTATCATACAATATCCATAATCCAACACAGTGATGTATAACAATCATATTTCACAAGAACATTTACCAATGTTGTTAATAAATTGCGTGTTGTGGCGTGATATATATTTAGTATCCGAATAATTATTTTATAAATTATCAGCTCTAATTACTAATATATTATGGGGAAATATAATATGCATCTGATAGTTGATTATGTCTTGAAAGATTAAACTTTTAATATATTACTTAATTAAAAGGTAAATTCAGTCTGAAATTAAATAAGTAATATTCTCAAGTACTGCATTATATTTATATGAGAGAGAAACTGATACACCAAATAGGATTCGTGCTCTTTTTATAAGTCATACTGATCTGTTGAGCTAAATGATTAAAACTGGATGTATACCATTCTATAAATGCTTGTGTTCAATAAATTTGCCAATATTAATATGGATGCATATTTCTTCTATTTTTCAGTGAAAACTAGCCCAATAACCCCCTGACCCAAAATTACTATACATAATTAATAAAGTATAGAGACAGTAAGAAACCACATGGGCCTATTGAAACTGTCCCAGTCAATTAGAATATAGAACCAATCACCCAGCATGCTCATGCAAAACTTGCACAATACCCATGGGCTTGTCAATAACTTACATAGTATTCATCTAGTCAACTACCAAAAGAAAAAACTATAACTAAGGTACATGCTAACCGCAATACAAACTTTAAAAACTTTGTCAGTCATAGCATGCAGTTTAACCTTAATAACTGCTGTAACTAAAAACCTGTCAATTTGGTGTAGTCAAAATATAGGTACTTTATGATCCAAACCATCAATTAACCTATCCAATCTTTAATTAAATGTTGCAAGTGAGTCACATTCGACAACCTCCTGCAGCAAACCACTCCAAAAATTAACAACCTTATTACTGAATGAATGCTTTATGTTAAGATGATATGTCTACTTCTTAATTATCTTATTGTACCCCCTGGTCTCTCGTCTGTGGTCTACTATGAAGAATTTATTGGTCTCCATATTATCAATAGATGTAAATATTTTGCAGACTTGTATCATGTCCCCTCTGAGAAATTGCCTTTCTATAGGAAACATTCCTAACTCCTAAATATACTTTATTCCTAATTCCTAAATATACTTTATGATCCAAATCATCCATATACCTATCCAATCTTTTCTTAAATGTTGCAAGTGAGTTGCACACAACCACCTCCTGAGGCAAACCACTCCAAAACATTCCTAACTCCTAAATATACTTTATTCTTAATTCCCAAATATACTTTATGATCCAAACCATCCATATACTTATTCAAATCTTTTCTTTAAATAGTGGCCGTTATAGTTCATAGAATCTGTATAACAATTGTGATTTTGTGATTAACAAGCAGAAAAACCATTTATCATTGTTGGTTACATTTATGAAACTTAATTTTTAAGATTATTGGGCACTTTTAAATTTCTATCTGTTAAGGTTTATATGACTTTAAAAAATTTAAAGGGTAATGAATTTTTCAATTTTGGGAAAATTTTATTAATTGCTTGATTTTTAATTGAAATTTTTCAGGGCTATAATATGATCATCAAAGTTGCCACAACTTTTTTATTTCTGGTATTTTTCTGTATAGCTACCCAATATTTGGGCACCTGGGCATGTCATACCCAGTTTTGATACTAGTCTTATACCTTTCTTACCATTTATATGAAATTTGAATATAATGTAAATAAAAATGTTTAGAGAATATTGTAGGAAGTGATTTTTGAAATTATTTATAGAAAAGTAAATATGTGCTCCAAAATTCCGAGCTGTAAAACATTTTTCAATTTTTTACACTCTTGGGCACATTGTGCCACATATTTACTGGCAACAATTTTTAATGTAGGAGGTACTATATTACTGGAGTGTGTATTTAGCTTCTGACAAGTGAGACAGCATTTTACTACATCAGAAACTGCTTGGTTTACTCTAGGATGCCTTAAATTTCTATAAATCAACTCCAGTAACTTGTTTATGCCAATGTGGGCACAGTTCCAATGCAACTCCAAGATTACTGCAATTAATTAACAATTCATATGACAATACGTATAACTTCTTTCCATTCTGATGTTTGTAATACAGAATACCATCTTCAAAAATTAAATTCATTTGATGTACTTCAAATAATTGCAAATTATTTCGCCATTGAGAAGTAGGAACTCTCTCAACTATGTTTTTAATCAATGAGACCGGTAAAGGGTTCGTTGATTGATTGTTTATTATGTCAATTTCACTAATATTGTTGTGTGAAATATCAATATCATCACATATTGAAACAACAGAGTTAATGTTAATAATAATTATCTCGCTCAAGTTAGGCCTTATGACAGAGCTGTTTTAAATAATTGTAGTGGATTCCTCCAAGACATTTTAATATACACACATTATTCACAAATTGGGATCCATAATTTACTGGCTTATTGTCATTATAATATATTGTAACTTTTGTATGAAAGATACTACAAAAAGCTTCAATTCATTCATCTATCTGACCTTCCAAATATTTCTTTCCTTGAGACTACATTTCTCTATGTTCCTTAACATTTCACTGACCACCATTGATCGAAGTTCAAGATGACTATCCATAGACCCATAAAGAACTAGTGAGAGATATCTATAAAGAGAGTCCCCTTCTCCGGGTACTTCAATAAGTTGAAATCCTGCTGGGATGAATTCACTGGATATTTGAGTATCAGTGAAATGGGTATTTTGCAAAAGGTCAGGAACAGGGGGACCTGGACAACGCATCAGATACAGTATTATTTTTATCTACAATATGTCTGATCTGAAAATTGAACTAATTTAATTCTTCCCATGTCCTGGCTACTCCATCTACCATGCTAATGTTTTGCAAGTAGACGAGAGCCAGGAAATTCCAAGACTCCCCTTAAGTTCTTGTCCAGAGGTAAGATTCCTCTTTCTGATATTTTATTTATGTCCCAAGAATTCTACTTCTTTTCTCCATAATTGAGTTTTCTTGGGTTTCAACTTATAGCCATTGGCTTCTAATGCTGTGAATACTTGATGCAATGTTGCGAGACGTTCGTCAAAGGATTTACCCAGGATGATTGTCATCTGAATATGCCATTACTTGGTTCCATGGTTTCCCTGCAAAAGCTAGAATCATGCCTCTATGAAAGGTGACAGGGCCATTTTTGACACCGAAGGTATTGAGAAGGCTGTTTTTTTTTATACTATCAGGATCCATAGCGATCTGATAGTATCCCTTTATATGATCTATAGTAGTAAAATACTCATAGATCATATCTATAACATTTGGTAATGGGAAAGAATCTCCTTTGGTGACACTATTGAACTTCCTATAAAGTCGTAAAGACCCTTCAGGTTTTTTTTTTACAGGTACTGCAGAAACCGAATATGGAGATTTACTAATATGAAGATTCCTTCTAATAAGTTGGCACATTCTTTCTCAATTTCTTGGGCTATTGGACCTTGAAACCTTCTTACTGGAATGCAGACAGGTTTATCTCTCCAGTTCGATTATATGTGTTTTATATGCAATTCCCACATCATTATCCCCAGTAATTAACACTGACGGATGTTTCAATAATATACTGATAAGTTCTTCTTCTTCAGCTGTTAATGAAAGATCTTCCAACTGAAACTCTGAAATAATCTTTCCCACATTCCAGTATTCTGCTGGATCTGAAATAAAATAAAAAATCAGGAATGCTCTTATTTATAGAAACTAAAGAATCATCATCTACTGGTTTAATCTTTCCCACTATGGTATATTTACTAATATATTGATCTTTCTCGGAATAATTGAGAATTGCAATTTGTTGATTATCTAATCTAAGGTAAAAAATTCCAGTTACTATATACCCTCAAGAATACTACACTCCTTGAAATTCAACCAAAGGATGACGCCTATCTATATTTAAATAAGGTACTCTGCTACACAATCTCATCCTTTCTCTGTCCAACTCTCTGACCCCAGACTTAACTGCTATGCGAAATCTTTCATGTACTCCACCAGTAAAACCTGAAGCATACAGGTCTTCCTTATCCATTTTCCAATACCTTTGATTTGATTTGCACACACAAATGCTGTGTATAGGGGGATGTTGGCCTTTGAATTGGACCTAGTTTGGAAATTTCCCCTAACTGGTGGAATTTTGGTAGGCCTCCAGCCTTTCCCCACCAGAGGGGATTCTATATATATATATATATATATATATATATATTATATTATATATATATATATAAATACTCTAATTATATAACTTTATGCCTCACTAAACATATCGCACGCGATACCAATATAAATTAATAGACCATACGTGGTATCTATGCCATTAATACTGCCAGGTCTAGAGTTCATTAGTGACTATACGAACATATTACGAAGTTATAATAACTTATGTCCTTCTTGTCACCGAAAATTAAGTCACAGTGAAACTAATAAAATTCTGAAATCCACACACCTATCCATTTCTCCAGCACAGGCTTGCGGGTCAGTATAAGCTCTCCTACGGCCCTGTTCGCAACTCTCGCCGACCATGCCAGCGCTCCCTACTTGGCATGTCCAGATAGTTATCTCCTCCGATACAATATATTCTAAATATATAGATATAATCTATATTATATATTACCAATATTATATTATAGTACGTAATATAGTACATAGTCATAGCAACAGATTCGCTGTGCCTCCCTCTCCGTCGTATTAAATACTATATATATTATCTTATATAATTACGAAGATAATATATTATATAATATATTATAATAAGTATATACTATATATATATATATATATATTATATAGTATATATAATATTATATATTACTATATAATATTATATATATTTATCCTATATATATTTATTAAAATTTATTTATATTATATATTTATATATATTATATATATATTATTATATATATATGTAATATATATAATCTAATATATATTTTATGATATATATTATATATTTTTTAATATATATATATATAACCCCGAAGTATATTATATTATAACTTGATGTTATGACTATTAGAAGAATTTTATTGAAACCGACTTCATGGCTTATATATTTAATCCGGTTGTCAATTGATTTAAAGTTGAAAAAGTTGTAAATTTTTAAAAAATTTTTTCCATTATTTTAATAAATTTAACAATATATTAATCAGTATATATATATAAATTATATATATTATATATACACACCCACTATATATTATTAAGATATAATATATTTATACATATATATATATCCAGACTATATATTTATCACTATGTCTAATATATTAATTATTAATATTATATAAGGTATATTATATAATATATAGTATATAATAATAGTATATATTATTATATATACTATAATCAGGTGTTCACACATATATCTGGGAAGGTCAGGGAGTAAGGGGAAAAAAAAAAACTTGCTGAGGGCGAAAAGTCAGGAACGTTTTAAGAGTAGCTGCGAAAGTCAAGGAAAATTTAAAAATTTCAAAACATGATGAATGATCCATGGACCAAGTAGTTGCATATTTTGAATAATTGTTTTCCTTACTGATAATTGTGGAATAAGAGATGGATATGTATTTTATAATGGTGAATGCAAAAGGTTATGGAGCGAGGAATGAACATATCCGATAATCTATTGTCTTTGTTTCTTTCTATTTTTGTTCCACTATACTACTATTTCTTCCTGTTCTGTCTATGGTATTCTGTTTCCAAGTTCATCCTTTTGATTGGTGATTGGTGTATGGATGTGTTTTAAATTATATGTTGATTATGATTTTAATCCTGTTTATATCTTTTTTTTTAGCCATAGTGATTTCTTGTAGGTTGTGTATTTTTTTTTTTTTTTTTTGAGAATTTGAGTGAAGTGGTTTGGGTTTTTGTTCGATTGCAGTTGAAGTTATTTTTATATTTTAATTTTTTCTCATAAAGGACTTCAAACAAAAAAACTACCTTTAATGACCAGCAGTGGTGTGATGTCAAACTGACCCACAGTTTATCGTGGGCATGGGTAAAGGACCTGAATGTTCCAAGGCATACTGTTTAAATATTAAAGAATGTTGGGGGGGGGGGGGATTATTACATTGAGGACAGCCAAGCCTTAGCTTTCCATTCAAGAGGGCGAGACAAACCTCATATTGAATTTAATCAAACTTACAGTCAGTAGGAGGACCAACATCATTGAGAAAAAATTTTCGCCCGTTACGATTGTTCTAATAATGACAGACATTTAGTGATGAAAGTAATTGTGGACGCTGAAAATTAGTCCTTCCATCAACTTATAATTATACTAACTGCATATGTAAATAAACCCTGAGTAGCTCTATTAATAACCAACCAAACCAGTTTATCAATTAGGTTTCATACTTTTTGCATTAAAGATGATGTTAAAGATCTGAAATACTATAGAGGCATTAAAGGCTGAGTGTGATGATTAAAATGTCTTTAACCTCGTTGTGACAGATTTATAGGGGGAAAATTTAAATTTAATGTTTCCAGATAAGTGCAGGAGCTTCAATTTTAAATGGGGCCGTATATGAAATGTAAAATATGCATTAACATGGACTTGCTTCGCACTGTTTTTTCTGGAAGCAAAGCACAATACCACATCTACTTTGCAGTGAAGCTACATTGATACCCTTTGATTGAAATTCAAAATTAGCTTTTATCGGCATGAGTTGATTCGTCTTTCTAAGAGACTTGATTAGTTTTTTTCTTCTTCTATAGTACGTGGGAATCAATGTTATGTGGATTGTGGCAAATTATTAAATTAGGGCTGATATTTTCGCATGGAAAATGCAGACGAGTGGAGGAGGATTTTCTTAGTGATCAATTTTAATGAGAAGAAAACAAAAAGTGAAGGGATCTCAAATTTTGACATTTGCGTTTGAGGAATGATCTCTGATTCATTATAATGAAGATGCGAATACTCCTCTTGGATGTTTCGCATAATAGCGGCCCATAGGAGATATGTATGCAGCGCGAGCAAAACAGGAATGTGGGGAGAAGAGAGGAAAAATGAGGGAAGAAAAGAATATCTAGTACAGATCTATAAAACTTGGGAAGAGCGGCGAGAAAGGATATTAAAAAACTGAAAGCTTTGATCAGAAGAGAAGACATTTATGATGATGATATAGGCATGTAAAAATTCAGATGGCTTTGGAGAAGAAAGTTAACTAAATCTCCCATTTATAACTTTTGTGATTACAGTGTACCTTTCGTCATCTAGTATTATATATAAATTTTGTTTATTTATTTTTTTATGTATAAATGCTATAAACTTAAAACTGGCTTTAACTTTTTGGAAAAAATGAAAAAGGAAGGTGTTGGACTGTGTGTCGGGCTTGTGGGTATTGGCTATGGGTAGTAATGATATAATAAATTGTGTGATAGGCTGATTTCTAAAACAAAAACTTTTTTTTTTAAATTTGATGTGGAGTTAATGAACAGTTTCTAAAGTAAATGTTCAATAATTTAATGTATGAATTAGTTACTAAATTTGTAAGCAATAATGGATTTAATAGATATTTTATACACCAAAATAACGGAAACCGGGCAGGGAAGTGCAGGAGGAAATTCCAAATTTACATTTCAGTGTGAACGGGGCTGTATATATAGTGAGTTATGATTATATATAGTATATATCATATATATATATATATATTTATATTATATATTAATATATCATATATATATACCTATATATATATATATATATATATATATATATATATACTGTATATTTACGGTATTATATATATATATATATATATTATATTATATATACTATATATATATATATATATATATATATATATATATATATGATTATATATACATATAATTATCAGTATATATCATATATATATTATATATATAATTAGTATAATATATATCAGGGTTGGGTTCAAGTACAGTTTTTTCAAGTACAAGTAACAAGTACCAAGTACTTCATTGAATGTTCAGTACAAGGTTACTCCTAGGGAATTTGTTGCAAGCTACTACTACGTACAATTACAAGTAAATGGTAATCAAGCTACAAGTACAAGTACAAAGTACTTAAAGGAAAGATTACTAATATATATTATATTATATATTATATATATATTATATTATATATAATATATATATATAAATATATTATGTATCAATCATCATCATCATCATCAGTCACGACCTCTATATATCTCCCCAAACTGGAGGCAAAGGTGACCGTAACATATACCAGAGAAACATTTAAAAAATTAGTAAGAAGAATATGAAGCAAGTTAAAAAGAAAACCTATTCTTCGGAACTTTATACCAATTTTTGAGAAAAAGAACAAGATAAGACCAATAGGCGCTTGTTCATGGAACACGATTGACCTCAACTAGAGACCTCGCGTGCAATTATGTGGGTTAATTCCTTGGCCAGGTGGGCTACAACCATACTTGGCATCCAAAAACCCACCAAAACCCACCATTCACTCCCTGTTATACACCTTTCTTTCTTGCCTCTGCCAACTCACATTCTCATCTTCCAGGCATTCCTTTTCTGGCTCATTCCACTTTTCTTCTGTCTCCCATCTGGATCGCTTGCCCAACACACTTACACATATATAATCACCGTTTTAACTTTAAACTAAATTCAAAAGTTTTATTTCAGTCCTAATTCAAAGTATCATTTATTCTTTTCATTGTACTACCATCTCCACACAAGTCCCGATCAACCTCTACATCCTCGACCACATACCTAACATATATATTATTTTCTCTCCTCAATCATAACTCCTCTCTCTCGCGCCATTTCTGCCGTTTACTGAAACACGCCACGTAAGATTGTCCATAACTGGAACACATGTGTAAATTTAGATCATATAGCTCTTATCCAGGACCACTAGGACCACTACTATTACATTAACACGGGTAAAAGATCCTATGGTAAGACCCTAGCCACTCAACACCTTAGGTCCCTTTACAATCTACCAAACGAGTTCTAACTTGCACCAGCCACCCTTAGTGCATTCACAATTTTCTACTACACTCTGGACATCATCCGCTCCCTTTATCATCAGCTCGGGCTGAGCTATGATCATATTATATATATAGGAGTTACCTTCCATTTATACCCATTATGACTGCCTTAGACACCTACGTCATCTAGCATACTTTCACACTGAAGGTCTGTCCTACACTCAACAACTCTGAACCTTACTCTTATATTATATATATATACTCCCATTGTAATCTATGTCGGCTTAATAAGTGAATCTAAGTGTCTCTCTCTCTCTCGCGCCATCGCGAAAACTATCATAGCTCATATAATAGGTTTGGAAATCTCCACTCTCATCATTCTCCATCATTCTAACTCTATCCCTTGTACCCCTACCTCTAATTCTTTTCATAATCTCATCCATATATACAGATTGGATTGACAAGGAGACATACAGCAACCCTGTCTCACTCCGCTTATAATATTAAAATAATCACTTTTCGACTCTATTTATTTCTTTTTACACACGCTTCACTTTCGTCATTCATACTTTTGATTCTATCAGAAGCTTACACCAACACCATAATCACTAACACCTGTGCCATAGATTCCTATTAATCCTATTATACGCCTGTGCAAATCCAATCCTAAATACAATTATTCTTCTCCTCCCTTCATTACAATATTTTGTTTTCTAATGTACGATGATCCAACGATCCTCTCCACTTCTAAAGCACTTATTCTTCCCAATTAGTTCTTTCCATGCATGTTCGACAACATACACATATATTCTTCCTACAACACTCAATAAATAATTACCATTTAGTTAATACAGTTACCCTTATTCCCCTTACACTTAATAAAAGTACTATATTGACCGTCCTCCAATCCTCGGAAATATACCTCCATAGACGTTTTGTTATACAACCAAATCCAATGATAGCATCTCGCCTATTATATATTATATATAATATCATTAATATATATATATATATTTTATATTATATATATATATATATATATATATATATATATATATATATATATATTATATAATATATAATATATATATATATATATATACTATTATATAAATATATATATATATATATATATATATGGTTTTGTGGAGGTGAATCTGAGAGGAGTTTGAGAGGATTGGTAGAAAGTTTGGAGGGTTTTTAAAAGGTGGCGTTTGAAAGTAAACGTAGATAGGAGTAAAGTTATAGTTGTAAGTGAGACAGTCATCGGTGTGAAGATATGTTAGATGGTGAGGCGCTGGAACCAGTGACTAGTTTAAATATTTAGTATTATATATATATATATGTGGCGAAAAGGAACGGATGATGCGCAGTGTAGTAGGAAAGTTGTGAATTGAAGGAAGGAGGCTGGTGCAATTACATTCTTTGGTGGATGTAAAGAGATTAGTCTTTGAGTGCGCTAGTGTCTTTGCGTCGATTGGTAAGTTGTTACCCAGGTTAATGTATGTAGTAGGACTATGGTCTGGAATAAGGAGGTATAGATCTAAGTACAATGTGTTTCAGAATGGACAATCTTAGGGGCGAGTTAGGTGTGAAAGAATGATAAAATGAGGAATTGAACGTATTACAGAGTTGTAGTAATGAAAAAGGGATAAATGAGAATAAATGAGTTATGTTTAAGATGCGTTGGTAATGCGGAAAGAATGCAGATTGATAGTCGAGTTGGTTAGGCGATGTATATAGTGGTGGTGTGTGGGAATCGGACTGGCTGGAGAAGAGAAAAAGTGGATTGCAGTCAGCAAAAGATGTCTGGAAGAGTGAAATGTGAGTTGGCAGGGGCGAGAAAAGTGGCATAATAGGAGTAAATGGCGGGTTGTTTTGTGAGGTGTATGTTGTGCCACTTGGTCCAAGGGTAGAACCCCACATGGTTGCGAGTGCATAGTTGAGGGTCGTGCGTGAGGTCCCGTGAAGCTCTAGGGTGGATTTTCTGTGCGGCGAGTTTTCAATAATAGGTATAAAAGGGAGGTAAGGCTGGGCTTTCTTTTCCGACTTGTGTGTGTCTATTCTTCTACTACTTTTCTGTTTCTGGTATTGTTACGCCCTTTACCCAGTCTATTGAACAAGTCAGTTTGATGATTTATATTATATATATATTAATATATATATATATATATTATATATATATATTATATATATATATATATATATGAATATTTATATATATATATATATATATATATATATATACTATATATATATACAATTAATAATTAAAAATTCAAATGATAAAGGAAATTTATTAATACATTTATAAAAAATAATATATATACTTAGGAAAATGATAAAAAGAAAATAAAAAATTATTTGGCAACGTTAAAAATGCAAAAGTACTTGCAAGTACCAAGCAAGTACCAAACACAAAAGGATCAAGTACAAGTACAAGTACATTGGTTTTAGAAACGCCAGTACAAGTACAAGTACAAGTACTCCAAAAAATGTACTTAAGTACAGGTACAAGTACAAGTACGTGTACTTGAACCCAACCCTGACTATATATAATATGTATATTATATATATATATATTATATAGTATATATATACTATATATAATATTATAATATATATATATATATATATTTAATATATAGTATTATATATATATATATATATATATATATAATATATTATATTATATTATATTATATATATATATATATGGTATATATATTATATATATATATATATTATATTATATATTATATTATATTATTATATATTACATATATATAATATATATATTATTATTATATATTATATATATTATATATATATATATATTATTATATATATATATATTACTTATATTATATATATTATATATAATAGTAATTTTATACTTAATATTCATATATAATTATTTAATACATTATATATATATATAGAGGTTTCGGCCGGAACCTCGATTTTTTAGAAGTTCTGGTTCTGCCGGAACTACCGGAACTTTCTACTTTTCAAATGTCTTTCTTAAAAGAAATTCAGTATATGATTGATCATTTTGATGAAATAATATAGAAAATTGAATATATGTGAACAAATAATCATGTGTGATTTAAATGACCTCGACTCTATGAGTATTCGAAAACTTTAATATGGAATACAAGTATTTTCACGATCAATCGGTAGCTTTAATCTCTAGACACGAAGTGGCAATAACATAATTAAAGATCCTTCATACATAATCGGTATTCTTTGGTATACATATGTTAATAAGTTTTTTTTTTACAGTTAACACCACCACTACGGGCAAAGTCCTAATCTAGAAAGGAGGTGCTAAATTTTTAATTCTGAGCAAGACGGAGCCAAGAAGAGAATAGCTCACATCTGGTAGAGGATGTGTGGATCAAATATTTACATTGAAACAAATGATTGAGAAATTGAGAGTGAAGAATAAATTGTATTTGTTTTATGGATTTGCAACAGGCCTATGATAGGATTAATAAGGAAGCTCTATGGCAGGTGCCAGTGATATATAGTTTTGGCCGTAGGCTTCTGAATGGAATCAAAAGTATGTGAAGTATGTAAGTGAAGCGTGTGTAAGAATAAATGGAGTTGAAAGTGATTGGTTTAATATTAATAGCGGAGTGGGACAGGAATGTGTTATGTCTCCTTTAAAGAAGTAGAGGTGGGTGTGGCAGGTGAAGGTGTTAGAATGATGGAGAATGGAAGAGAGTAGAGGGTGCCCTATCTAATATATGCTGATGATTTGGTTTCGTGTGGCGTATCTGAAGAGAGTTTGAGAGGATTGGTAGATCGATTTGGCAGGGTGTGTAAAAGGATGGATTTGAAAGTAAACGTAGATAAGAGTAAGGTTATGGTTATGAGTGAGGACAGTCCTCGGTGTGAAGTTATGTTGGATGGTGAGCAACTGGAACAAGTGTCTGCGTTTAAATATTTAGGATATATGTTGGATGAAAAGGGAACATATGATGCAGTGTAGTGAGAAGGTGGTTGGTGCGATTAAATCCTTTGTTAATGTAAAGGGACCTAGTCTCGAGTGCGCTAGGGTCTTACATTAGGGTATGTTATTGTCTGTGTTAATGCTGGCCAAAGTTTGTTCCTGTTAGCGTTCTCAATGTTTTTAATTCATGTGTGGCGTGAATGTCATAGGTGTGTCGAAAGTCCAGCCCAAAATGGTGGGTTTCTTATTATTTGAAAGGTAAATTGTTGGATGAAAATTTAATTATTTCCTATCAGGTATGAGTAACGTTATTGAGGATTTTTGGAGAGGATGCTGTCATTCTTTTCATTGCCAGCCACTGCTCCAGCTGGCCAGTACTCTCTTGTAACTCTATGCGCGCTGTGTCTTTGGAGAGGCTTCGACCTGTAATTGTTAGATCATCGGCATAGCTATTAATTTTTGTAGAAGGTGATGTGTGGTTTGGAAGGTTGAGCAAAAAGAGATTAAAAGGTGTTAAGAGGATAGCGCCTTGAGGGACGCCATTGTATAGTTTGTATGTGCGGGAGAAGTATCAACCTTGTATGACTTTAGCTGAGCCATCTGATAGAAAGTTAGCTATCAATTTTTTGTCCTTAATTGTCATATTAGCATTTAGTATTTTATATATTATGTGACGGGGGACAGCGTCAAATTAGTTGTTGGTCTATTGCTACTAGAAGTGGGTGAGGAGGAAGATTTTGGTGAAAGCAAGCTAGGATGTGTTGTTAATTCGGCTAAGAGAGTAGTTGTGGAGTATTTTTGTTTAAATCCACGTTATGAGTTAGAAAAAGGGAGAAATTCTTTTGATTAAATTTTCTAATACTTTGGATATTGTTGAGAGCAGTGAAAGGGGGGTCTATATGAAGACGGATCGTTAGGTGGTTTACCAGGCTTAAATATACCAATTATGTGGGCATGCTTCCAGACTGGCGGGAGATTTTTTGTTTGTCATGCTGTATTAAATATTTGAGTGATGCAATAGCTTTGGTTAGTAAATGTTTGAGAATAATAATAGATATTTGGTCTGTGCCCACTGAGTCAATTTTTTTAGCTTTCTAATAATTTTAAAATACTTCTAGAGGAGAAAATAGGGGTCTTTTCGATTAGATTTTAATTTTTAAAGTCTCTTAATTGTTTGTCTATTGTTGGGATTGTTGGAATCTTTGTTTATGACTGATTATATATATATATATATATATATATTTATATATATTAATATATAGAGCTGTAGAGGCTGGGCTATGTATATAATATAATAAGATATATATAATATAATAATATATATATATATATTAATATACATAATATATAATATATATATATTATATATATATATATATATAATATATAATATATATAATATATAATAATAATATATATTTATATTATTATATATATAATAATAATATATATATTACTCACTAATAGGTATAGAGGGGGCGGTAAGGCTGGGCTATGTTTTCGAACTTGTCATATTCTTCTACTACTTCCTTTCCGAATGAATATAGTCACGCCTTTACCCCAGACAATTGAGAGAAGTAAGGAAGATAAATATAGTATATATAATATATATATATAATATATATACTATATAATATAATAAATAAAATAATATTATATATATATATTATAATATATAATATATATATATATATATATATAATATATAATATTATATATAATTATAATATTATATATAACCTCCAGTTCACAACGAAGAATAAAACAGACACCTAACAATAGTTTTCATTTGAGGAATCGCACATTTATCAAACTAAACTTGGGAAAAGAATGAACCAATTATAGTGGATCAATCGAGATGATCATTCACAAAAAAGAGCGAACTGAATCTCTTTAGTTAATCTATTGACAGAGAGGAATGGTAGTCTCAAATACAAGAGTTGATTCACCAGTTTGTAATTCCCAATTATGGATCAGCATTAAGATCGTACTCGCTTATTAGAAGACTGTATATTTTAAAGGAACGATATGATAATGAAATTAAACAGAACGATCATGCCTATCTTGGCTGTCAGAAAGATTACTGGTTTAGTTCCTATAAGTAAATCGCGTTTTTTGCTCGAAACTTTTATTTCGTAATGGCTTCATTTCTCGCTTCTATTCCTCGGATCCAGGCAGCTTTATTAACTTATATTAGGAAGAGTTTTATTTATCCACCGACATCGAAGAGCTTCTTTGAAGTCAGAATGATGTCCTGAGTGTCATATTTGTTGATTGTGTGGAATAGTAATTTCTAGTATGTTACCTAGTGATAATTTTTTTCTTTTAACTTAGAAATCATATGATACATGTGAATATTATTATGGGTCTATTTGAGATAGACCATTAGGGAAAAATAATTATGATTAACAATTTTTATTAGAAAGATTATTATTATTATTACTTATTATCATATTATTTATTATATTATTATTATTATTAATTATTAATTATATATAATATAATTATTAATTATTAATTATATTATTATTATTATTATTATTAATTAATAAAAATTATTATTATTAATATTAATTATTATTATTAATTATTATTATTAATTATTATTATTATTAATTATTATTATTATTAATTATTATTATTATTAATTATTATTATTATTAAATTATTATTATTATTATTATATTTTATATAATAATTATTATTATTAATTTTAATTATTATTATATTATTAATTATTATTATTAATTATTATATTATTATTATTTTAACATTTTCTGTTATTTCATTATTGGTTTTAACATTATTATTCATTGTTTTTACCTTTTACTATTATTATTCATTGTTTTTACCTTTTATTATTATTCATTGTTTCTACCTTTTATTATTATTATTCATTGTTTTAACCAATTATTATTTTTACCTTTTATTATTAATTGTTTTTACCTTTTATTTCATTTTGAGTTTTAAGCCATTATATATACATATATATATATATATATATATATATATATATATATATATATATATAATATATGATATATATAATATATATATATATATATATATATATATATATATATATATATATATATATATATATTATATATATTATATATATATATATATATATAATAATTTTTTTTTTTATTATATATATAATATATATATAGTCGTGTGTATTCCTATAATAAAAAGTTAGTTAAATTTTATTTTGCATTAAATATACCAGTTATGTTCTTAAAGATTGAATCTTATGTTTTTTTACCTTTGCTCTTTATGCATTTAATTAAAAGTTGACGATTAGCCCCTTTATAATACCAGGACGTTACCAACACACGTTTGCAAGTTGATTTTACGGGGTTCGGCAACCACTCTTATTAGTAACTTGATTTTTTAATATATCATTTATACAGGGATATCCTAGCTGACAGTGATGTGGGCTATTATTAGCATGACTAATCACACCAGGGATGTATCCTAATTTGGAAGACGAGTCTTAGAGTCTTTGTGAACATCAAAGCTAGATTAAATTAATAATCCTAGGTACTAAGAAAAAAAGAAGTTCCAACTAAATTGCGAAAATCACAGAACAGAGAGGGGCAACCGTTGGTGCAGGGGAATTGAACAAAGATGAGAAAAACACCACCTGCGAAGTGGCTCAAAGAAAGAGCAGTCAACGAAAAGTGGAAAACTGTTAGAATGGTATGATGACAGATGATGCAACTTGGTGGTGAGTTAGGAGCTATAAGATAGCAATGCGTTAAGTCTGTGTGACCAAGTGTATCAGAACCAGACTCGCCTCTGATGGGGTTGCGGTGACAAGACTAATTGCATGACTACTCGTAGTAGTCTAGAACAATTGTCAAAGTTTTTAAAAACTTAGGTAAAGTAAGGGTGTAAAGTAAAGGTAATCCAAGGCAGTGAATAAGGTTGAAAAGTCCATTTTCGTCTCTTTGCCTGCTCTTAAAACATTTCCTCGAATGTTGACATGGAAGGAACCCAGCACAAACGCACTAATTTTTTTTCTCCATTGAAGTATAAGAAGTATAGAGTTCTTCGGGCACATATCCGTGATGAATCCAAGGCACTCCTATAATCTGCATAAATAAGGAGGGGCGGCTGTATTTAAATTGAATTACCAATACATGCAGGGAGTTAGTGAGACAACAGTCGAAAAAGTTTTTGCACCCACCCCACCATCAAAGTTCGGGCCGTCGATGATAGTAGATTTCTTTCGTGTGTACCACAATGTAAGTGATAAGCTGCCTTAAAATGATGCACATTAATTCCGGCTTGCAGCACACTAGTCAAGGCATTATAATTGTGAATTTAATAACTAAGGTGTGCAGCTCTTAAAAGAATCTGCTATTTAGGAGAATCTGCTGTCTATGAAAGAGACTGCAAATTACCTTCGCAAAAGGCCTTTGAAACTCCAACCCTAGACAGTGGTACTCAGGTCGGACAAAGCGAATGAACGAGGTTTCAGAAATCGTAAACGTCTGACATTAAAAACTATCTCCTCGTGAACAGATGCGTGACATTGATTTCAACATCTAAGATAGCCTTAGGAGAAGATCTAGAAGCTCCTTTGAGGAGGCTAGAGAAAACCTGTCCATAATCGACGAAGTCATAAACCAGATTAGCACCAAGTCTTGTGCGAAATAAGACTCGGCAGATCTAACGGCCGTTGACACTCAATTTTAAGGTGCTTTATTCGAGGAGCATACTACAACCTTTGATGTGAAATTACTACTAACAAACTTTACTCTGGAAGTATTGTCAATGTAAGACCAACATAAGTACAGGAAGGTGGTGGGGGGAAAGAAGTGCCTCTCTCGCCTCCACTATAAAACAAAAGGAATGTGGTTTTTGATGCGGAAAACTGAAATTAATTCGAATTTGTCCACTCCTTGTTGATTGAAACTTACATTTGACGTTCCAGGTATGGTAACTTTGCAAGATCGAGAACGAAATCATCAGTATATATTGAAAGCTGAATGTTATTTGGAACCACCTAAATAATATCATTGAACGTCAATGCAAATTGGATGACACTCGAGACACTGCCTTGGGGAATCCATTTTTCAATAACGAACGGTCTTGGATAAACTAGTGAGGTTCCGAATGAACATAGGGGGCTGATCATGGAGGCCCAAAGAATGGAGTTTCAGCAATATTCCCTACCTCGATGTAATGTCATAAGCCTTCTCCATGTCCAAGTAAACGCCCAAAACCATCTTCCTCCGAGAATGGACGACGAATATCACGATTCACCCAAACTAAAGGGTCTGTTTTTGAGCTGAATTGACAAAGCCAAAATTGATATTTTTTGAAGCCCTGTAGATTTTTCAACATATGATAAAGTATTTATTGCCACCATTTTTTCCCCATTATCTTGCAGGTGTCACATAAATGGGTAATCATTCTCATAGAATTCTCTCTATGGGGATCTTTATGGGGTATCGGAATATGTGCCACTTTTGCAGTAACCTACAGAGCTGCTAAAGAATTTTCCAGCCAGATCCTGTAATACAATTACAGCAGAAAGGTTGGAGCAAATGGACGGAGGCTCCTCAGCATAAAACAAGGGATATCATCAGAAGCCACAGCTCAGCCTTTACAGGAAACAAAAGCAGTGCTGAACTCTACCAATTTCAATAAATGATAAGAGGAAAGGTCGGATTCTCCCCAAGTGCTTCAATATCTGAAACTGATGTCCGGGTGTTATTACGGCTTGCCTGAAAATCCAGAGAGTAGTAATGCAGGAGTTTGAGAGACTCCAGCGATTTCTCAAAACGTATAAGAGGTATCGCTTTCAAACTTGGAATATAATCTATTTAGGTATTAAGCTCGATACACGTGAAATTTCAAGTCGCTAGGATGGATATAGGGGGGGGGTACCTCCCCCCGAGAGCGAACGCAAAATATTGCGCTTACGCCCTTGTTGCTGCTTCCGAGCTCGTAGAGATTAGGCCTAAAGGTTCCTATTCGAGCTTGATGACGTAATCTTGTCGTAGAAGGCTGAAATTTGGATGGTGTATAGAAGGAGAAAGGAGTCTGACGTAATCTCGTCGTAGACGAGATTACGTACCCCTGCGTCCCCTCAAAAAATTAAAATGATCGTAGAAGACTGAAATTTGAAGGCTGGGTAGAGGATTCGGAGTCGGATTCTGCTTCGGATTCCAGAGGCCCCCGGAGGGGGCCCCCCCTCCTGAAAAAAGAAATGCATGGAATGCAAAACAGAGGAAGAAGAGAAGAAGAAAGGAAGAAGGAGGAAGGAGGAAGAATGAGAAAGGAGGAGTCTGAGAAGGATTCAGAGTCGGAGGTGTTGGAGTCAGTACCGGCTCCGGTGCTGGAGCCGGTGCGGTGCTGAGTTAATAGACATTCGTATAACAACAATGTTGGTATCCTTATATATGTTATCGAGTCTGTACATTTGGAAAATGATGGTTTCAGAACCATCAAGAAAAAAATAAAAAATAAAAAATAAAATAAATAAATAAATTTCTATTCTTTTTTATGTTTATAATCCTTACAAAATTTAACGTTCTTACAACATATCCCTAAGCAGTAATCAGTAACATCAAACAGCCCTCCTCACCCCTTCATGATCTTTGATCTATTGATTTCAAGTCATATTTTGTAGTATGAAAATGTCATGTTTTACATACCCTAAAGCAGTATATCAGTAAATCAAACTGCCCTCCCCACCCCTTTTGTGATCTATTGATCTAATTGATTTCAAGTCATATTTTTTAGTAAAATTGTCCATGTTTACATACCCAAATCAGGTAAAATCTCAATAAATCAAACGGCCATTATCCAACACTGCCCACATACCTTGACTTCTTTTGATCTATTGCATTCAGTGTCATATTTTTACTAAAATATCATGTTTTACATACCTAATCAGTAAATCAAACGCCATACACACTGAACACATCAATCTATGATTATTTGATCAACTTTATTTCACATCACTATTTCGAGTATCATTTGGATAAACATATCATAAAAAAATCAAGTTCCTTATACACTGATCAAACGAAATATATGCTAACGTAACAAATGTTTTCACATTAATAAAGCTACCATAGCATCATCTGAACTATGAATTAAAATACAACACGACAAACCTGACACGCCTTAAACATGAATAGACTGTTAACGTTAAAAAGATTTCCACAACTTAACAACAGTAACGTAACTACATAGCATACAAAGACGTAACCTATACACTTTGTCATGCATATCTCTAACATAACAATGTTAATTTTTATTAACATGGTAATATTTAGGCTAAAATTTATCACAAGAGCTGTTGAATTTGTATACACTATAAATCCCGATACTCCAGCTAACGTAATAAAGTTGTCACATCAAATAAAGCTAACATAGCGTAACATGAACTAGGAAATAATGTACAAAGACAAATCTACACAACTTACACACGAATAAACTGTGAACATTAACAAAGTTCCACAACATTAAACCTACGTAGTATAGGAACTAACATTGCATGCAAATACGTAACCTATTCATACATTTTTTCAAGCATATTTCTAAGCAAATATTAACCGTTAATTTTACACCTGACAACAGTAAACAATTTAGCAAAAATGTCTCATAACCTTATCCAATTTTTATACACCAGTACACCATCATTACAATAGCTATTTGTGAACAATGCATCAAATTAAGTAATATTTATACAAAAATTTGTCATAACGCTGTCTAATTATCATATAACCCCCACAAATAAATTGCAAACATACAAAGTTTTATCCAAACATATACATAAAAATATATATATTTTTATGCAAACATAACATAAAAATAAGTCTTTGAATAAAAATATCATAGTAAATCGTAATAGTTTACCGGAATTAAAGCGTAAAATCCAGTAAATCAAAGCCACCTCCGTCCCCCTCCCCGGCCCTCCCTACCACCGCCATGACCTTTTGATTTATTGATCTAATGATTCAGCGGTCACATATCGAGTATCATTTCGGATAAGCATTAGTACTAAAAATAAGTTCTTTATATACTAACCAACGCAATATATGCTAACGTACATTGTTTTCACATTAATAAGCCTACATAGCATTACCAGAACTAAGAATATAATGTACAATGACAAAACATAACACACCTTACGCACGCATAAACACTAAGTGATGAACAAAGTTCCATACTTTAGCAACAGTAAATAACCTAGCGACAGCGTACAAACGTAACCTATTCACACTTTTTTCAAGCATAATCTCTAACATATTCAATGTTAATTTTAACATTAACACTCATTGATAACGAGTAATTGATTTTGAATAATACATAGCACAAAAATGAGTTTTTACATACTAACCCAACGAATATATGCTTCATAACAATGTTTTTGCATTAATAAAGCTAACAGACAGCTATCATATGAACTAAGAAATATATGTACAATCGACAAAACTCTAACACAGTAACTTACGCTCTAATAAACTGTTAACATTAACAAGATTCCACAACTACAACAGTACAAAGTAACTAAACCATACTGCATACAGAAGCGTAACATATTCATACTTTTTCCAAGTATATCTCTAACATATTTAAAGTTAATTTTGCATTGACACAGTAATATTTAAAAAAAAATTTATCATAAACCTTTCTAATTACTCAGTCATACAGACCATCGAATAACTGTAAACATAACAAAGTTTTTCCAAACATTAACACAAAAAATAAGTTCTTTGAATAAATATCACAGTAAATTGTAATAGTTATCTGATTTTAACAGCGTAAACTCAGTAAGTCAAACCAAACCATCAACGCCCTCCGCACCCCACCACTCCATAGACCCTTGTATCTATGATCTATTCGATCTATTTGATCATGGTCTATTTCGAGTATCATTTCGGCTAAACATAACACAAAATAAGTTCTTATATACTAACCAACGAATATATTGCTAACGTAACAAATAGTTTTTTACATTAATAAAGCTAACATAACAAAACATAATACCTGAACTAAGAATATAATGTATACAACGATACAAACCTAACATACCATACGTACGAATAAACTACTAACATTAACAAACTGCCGCACTTAACAACAGTAAAGTACCTAACACATCGTACAAACGTAACCTATTCACACTTTTTTTCAAGATATCTCTAACATAATCAATGTTAATTTTACATTAACAACGTAATATTTAAAAAAAAATTAGCAATACTTCCTGGTCTAATCATTCATACTGACAAGCGAATACAAGTGCTTGACGTAACCAAATTTTTTATCATCACTTCGTAATATTTACAAAATCTATCATAACCTCGTCAAATATCACTAATCCCAACGAATAATTGCATAACATAATCAAGTGTTAAACCAAAACAAAACAAAACATTACAAAGTTTTTTATCCAAACATAACATAGAAAATAAGTTCTTTGAAATAAAAATATCAAGTAAATTGGTAATTAGTTTTAGCTATGATTTTAAGCGTAAAATCAGTAAATCAAACCATCAACCCCTCCTCACCCAACCACCATGACCTTTTTGATCTAATGATCCATTGATTCATGTCATATTTCGATTATCATTTTGAACAAGACAGCAATAAATAAGTTTCTTTATATACTAACCACGAATATATCTAACGTAACAAAGTTTTTACCATTAATAAAGCTAACATAACATAACCTGAACTAAGAATATAATGTACAACGACAAACCTAAAACACCATACGTACGAATAAACTACTAACATTAACAAACTTCCACACTTAACAACAGTAAAGTACCTAACACTTCGTACAAAACGTAACCTATGCACACTTTTTCAAGCATATCTCTAGCATATCAATGTTAATTTTACATTAACATCGTAATATTTAACAAAAATTTAGCATATTCCTGTCTAATCATCATACTGACAACGAATATATTGCTAACGTACCAAATTTTTTACATCAACTTCGTAATATTTAACAAAAATTCATCATAACCTCGTCTAAATATAATCCCCAACGAATAATTGCAAACATAACAAAGTGTTAACCAAACATAACATAAAAATTAGCATAACAAAAAAAAGTTGGGAGATATCGGTGAGGTTTGGTGAGTAATTTCTGGAACAGTATGGTGAGGTGTGGGGGGGAATATATAAGTTTATTTGCTTGTGTGGCTTTTTGTTTATCATCGTTGTGAAAGATTGTATTTTGGTGATGTTATTTTTTAGTGCCGTTGTGGTTTGCAAGGTGGTGTTTGTGTATGGTAGTGAGTTGAGTATGGTGAGTGAGTTTTTTTGGGTTTGAGGTGTGAAGATGGCATCATAGCCGTAGAATTTTGGTTCTGGATAGTAGGTTCTGTAGGTGAACTTCTTGTATCAGGGCTATGTGTATATTGACTTGTTTTAGGAAGGCTTGTATTTCTTTGTTTTTATTGTGTAGTTTGTTTGTGTTGAATTGTAATATGTTTATGTTGTGGGTTTGTTTGTGTGTTGTGTGTGTGTGTGTGTGTGTGTGTTTTGAGGGTTATTGTGGGTGGGGTGCAGACTAAGCAAATCCAGTTGTGTTTTAAACGGGGTAGTGTAATGAAAGGTGAGCAGTGTTTGTTTATCCATTGTTTACATCTATTGCAGCGTATGGAGTTTCTTCTTACAATCTTCTTGCATATTGGGTATTGGTAGGTTCCAGGTCCAGGATTTATTTCTATGTCCCCGGCTTTTAGGCTTTTAGAAATAAGGCTGAGGCATAAGCCGAGAAATTATGCCTCATATTGAGGAAAAAAAGAAATAAAGTAGTTGAGTGGTGAAGAGTCCTGTAAATGATCTCGGATCTCTCCGGAAGCGGCGGCGGCGCACAAATGCTATCGTGGTAACCATAAAATTTCTTGTGGGGGGAGGGGGCGAGAAGATTTTGAAAATTTCTGTTCAGGTCGACCTAAAGCTTAGCGGCCTAACCTCTTGCAGGCATCTTTTCCATTATAATATATATAGTATAATATATATATATTATATATATATATATATATATAACTATTATATATATATATATATTATATAATATATATATATATATATATATAAAATATATATAATATATATATATATATACTATATAATATATATATATATATATAATCTCATTAACAGATGAAGGTCATTTAAGAGCTTGCCTGTTTCTTCCCATCACTTGCATTAATGAATAAATAATTATTAATAATTTACGTTGATATATTACTACAAAAAAAAAATTATTAACAAATGATAAATAATTGGTATTTCTAACATTCAACAATTATATATTTTCTAATAAAAGCAAAGATACTACTACTACTACTACATAATAATAATAATAATAATAATTAATAATAATAATAATAATAATAATAATAATAATAATAATAATAATAATAATAATAATAATAATAATAATAATAATAATAATAATAATAATAATAATAATAATAATAATAATAATAATAATAATAATAATAATAATAATAATAATAATAATAATAAGACAAAATTATAAGTTAAATGCTTTAATAATTTAATTAAATATCAATTAATATTGAAATTTGATGTAGTTAGCAATTACATATAAGAAAGTGCGAGTTTGGAAGATGAAAATCACATCTTCCCCAAAAGAATTGCTAATGCAGATATTAAAATAAATAATGCATGCAATTTTATTTTTAACTTGGTAAGAATTCACTGAAGCGTTTTAAACTTTGAGAAATCTTTCATCTGAAAACCTTGTAATGGGATAATGATTGTATTCCTGTAGGCACCACTGAGAGTCCCACGAGGAAATATTTAAAAAAAAAATTAACTCTGCTTTGTAGAAATGAAAATAAAATGGCTAAAAATTTGTAACGTAACAGGCAATTTAATAGCTGGAAAGGTTCAGAGATAGTGGAAAGGTTAAGAGATAGTTGAAAGGTTCAGAGATAGTGGAAAGATTCAGAGATAGTGGAAAGGTTCAGAGATAGTTTCAAAGTTTTTGTTTCTAAGAAAGATCCCAGTAGTTATGTATATATGTATATAATTATGTATATAAAAAAAATTAACTGTGTTTGAAAATTATCACTAATGTAAAATCTACAATTGTTTCCCATCAATTCTAAAAGGCAGTCTTTAAATATTATTTATATGCTGCAAGAAAATTTTTATTTTTTCTTTAATTTGAAAAATTGATCTTCTAAATAAAAAATAATAATAAAAAAGAGTTAAGAAGAAAAGTTATTGTGGCATTATTTACTAGTATTTTTTTCTATTTGTGAGAGTGGAAAACTTTGAAGTTGAGTGACAGATTTCTTCTTTTAGTTTCTGTAATGTCTAAATTAAATATAAAACTGTATCTCCTTGTAATGTATTTGTAGAAATGGTAGTGACCCAGTCAAGGTAAAATGGTGATCTTCTGATAAAAATATCAAAATAAATGTTTTATCTTAACCGCTTAACTGCTTTTTATTCATATATATATATATATATATAAAATTTGTATATATATATATATATATATATATATATATATATATATATATATATATATATATATATTATCTATATATATTATATATACTATATTTATATATATTATATATAATATATTATATTATATATATTATATATATACTATATATATATATATTATATATATATATATTATATATATATAGAAATTGTTGTAAAGGTATTACGAAAGGCAAGTAGGGGGCCTTCGAGCCGACGGAACAGAGGGGGGGACGTTTTCTCATACCCCGTAGGGGAGGGGCGGAGGAACCCCCGCGACACCCAAATACCAAAGTGGGGCCACCTTAGTAAGGAATATGTATGGATATAATAAAGATTTCAAAATGATCTTGATAAAACTTCTTAGGCGACAGATGTGGCAGATGAGAATTTTTAATGGTAAAAAGTGTAAGGTCTTCATTTAGGTAATTCAAATAAAAGAGTTTAAACTACGATATGAATGGTGATTGACATGAGTCTGTGGACCAAAAAAAAAAAAATTAGATGCGAGTATAAGCAGCAATCTAAAAGTAGCTATCAGTGTATGGAAGCAAGGATAAAAGCTTAATAAGTAATAGATGCTACGCATAATAAATTCGCAATAGCTGGTTAACAAACTAACATAGTTAAAGAGTTGCAATAATAGCTATTTTAGGTCGTATTAGAGTTTGCGCACTAAGTTTTTAGGCCCCTTATTTAAGAAAAGACCTAGGTATGCTGGAGAGAGTGTAACGTAGTGCAACAAGGATGATTTCTGGCATTGAGGGTAAGAGCTATGAGGAGAGGCTGAAGGAGTTAGGAGTGTTTGATACAAGTCTATAAAATATCTACATGCGTTTGGATAATACTGGGACTAATAATTTCTTTATTGTAGACCACGGACAGGAGACTAGGAGACACAATAAGAAAATTAGGAAGACGTGTAACCTTGATGTAAGAAAACATTCATTCTGTAATAGTGCTGTAAATTTTTGGAATGGTTTCCCGCAGGAGGTTTTTGAGTGTGACTCACTTGCAACTAAAGAAAAGATTGGATAGGTATATGGATGGTTTGGGCATCAATTAGCTAAGTTCCTGAACATGCAAAGTGGCAGGTTTTTACGTTAAGTTTGTAAAGTAAACTGTAGCTACGCGGTATCAACCAATAAACTTATAAAGCTTGTATTGTGGTTTAGCAGAACCTTAGCTATAGTTTTTGCTTTTGGCAGTAGTTGGCGTATTATACTGACCTTTGTTTAGGAAATTGACAGTCCTTAGGCTTGGTGGTGTAAGTTTGTGATGTTCTGCATGGGCATCCTATTTGATACATATTTAGTTGACTGGGACGTCTCAATCGTCCCATGTGGCTTCTTGAACTCGGTTCTTTGTTTCCTTATCTCTATCGGAGGTAATACTAAGAACTTTGATATAAATGGTGACTTTCGATTGGACAACGATATGATGGTGTAAAAGCAATGAAGAAAATGTTTTAGAGGTGTTTTACAGTCTGTCGAAAATATCCAGCCGGTCGTTAGATCTCATTGCTGTACATCCATGTGAAAGTACAACATCAGTTAAAACTTTTATGGTACATCGAATGCAAATATACTGCTATTTTTAGATTGCCAAGAACCGACTACATTTTAGATGAAAAAAAAATAGAAAGATTTTCCAGACACAGAAATGGACAAAACTCTCATGAATGTGGCCATACAGGTTGGTGAAAGATTTCAATGGAATTTTTACCATCTAACTGAAATTTTAAAGCCTGTTGAAGCTTAAGAGGAACGCTTGAATGGATAAGAATAATTAAACTTTTTTAAAAAACTTAGACTTAATTAAGTTCCTGTGAGCAAAAGCAAATTTGTTATGTAATTTTTATTTATTTTTTTGTCTTTAACTTTGTTCTCAAACACTCTTCGCTTCCTTTATGTATCTTCATTTCATTCTCTCATATTTAGTGGAACAGCAACTGCTCTTAATCATATGAAATGTGATGTTTGTGTTAGAAGATTTTAAGCAACATCAACCGAAAACATTATCAAAACATTTGGAAGTTGCAATAGAACTTCTGCTTTCTGTAATGAAGAAATTGATAATGCTCTCTACGAGAATCTTCAAGTGAAAAGATTAGGGCATTACAATTTATTTTCTGATGATGTTTTCAAACTAAGTTAGAGAGCTAAGTTCGCGAATTATCATAGATCCATACTTACTAATCTTTGTATTGACATCTATTCAAAATTTTGCTAATGTTGTAAATACATTTGATCTGTGCAGTCATAATTTAAATTGTTAAGGATTTTAGCAATTACCTCACTCAAAATGTGAACTCCAAAAAAATATTTTCCCTACTTCTATAAAGTGCTCAAAATATATTTTCAATTCTACAGGAGATGAAAGCCTACCAGAACTAGCTTTAATGAGTGTTAATCATAGCTATCACAATATAAACCGAAGGAAGTTTATCAATCATTTTGTTGTTAAGAGATCAAAATTAAGAATTTTTTATATGAATAAAATGATATTTATTTTTTTTATTTTCAAATTACTATTAATGTTACAATTATTTTATTCCCTTAATTGAGTAATTTTTACATATATTATACTATATAATAATAAATATAATATATATATATATATATATATATATAGTATATATATATAATATATATATAATATATATATATA
>JABUQX010062450.1:0-12500 GCA_015478945.1 Trachelipus rathkii | reverse complement strand
TGAAGATACATTATCCGCCTAGCTAAATCCAATTTCCTTCATAGACAAGGATATACACTAATCAACAAATCAAACATATATTTACAGTGTATCAGTTCATTGAAAAAAAATGGTAAGAGGAATAAAAGACTATTTCATTTATGAATCTGGAGAAAGCATATGACAAGGTTTATCGAGTGGCATTATTGCAGGTAATAGAAACGTATGGCGTGATTGTTAAGTGAGAGTAGAAGAAAGGTGAATGAGGAGTTTGGTAGGAGAATGTATGTGAATATGCAAGGGAATAAGTTGTTTTGGAAGGACGTGCAAAAGACCAAGAAGAGAGAGTAGAGGAGTTTTTCAAGAGAATATAAGGAAATCGAAATGTAGTTAAATTATCAAACTCAGACACTTGTTTCGCTGCTCACCATCTACCTTATCTTTCACACGAGGACTGTCCCTTCACTCACAACCATACTTTATCTATGTTTACTTTCAAACCCTCATTTTACAGACCCTGCCAAAAATCTCTTAACCAATCCTCTCAAATTTCAGAGTCACACAAAAACCAAATCATCCGCATATAATAAGGTTAGGGCACTCCTTCCCTCCTCCATTCTCCCATAATTAACACCTATTTCCTGCCACCCCCATCTCTATTCTTTCATAACCCATCCATAAACAAATTGAATAACCAAGGGGACAATAACACATCCCTGCCTCACTCCGCTAATAATATTACACCAATCACTTTCGACCATTTATTCTTAAGCACGCTTCACTATCGTCATACATAACTTTGATTCCATTCAGAAGCTACCACCAACACCAAATATCATTAACACCTGCCATAAGCCCTAGGGCTTTCCCTTATAAATTCTATGCATACGCCCGTTGCAAATTATAACCTAAATACCAAATAATACTTCTTTCTCCAATTTTCGCCTCATCATTTGTTTCAAGTAAGATTTGATCCATCACATCCTCTACCACTCCTAAAGCACACTTGTTCTTCACAAATCAGTCCCTTCAGTCCACTCGACGCAAATCTTTCGACACTTATACGCAGCAATATATCTTCCTACAACATCAGTAATAATTCCCCCCATAATGCACAGTTCCCCTAATCTCCCTACCTTATACCAAGGTACTAAATTATTTGCTTTCCTCCAAATCCCTCTCAGAACTATCCCTCCAAGTCCAATCGACGCACTCTTCTACTAAAATATCCAGCATATATCTTCCTAACAACACTCAGTAAACTTTAATTCCACCAAAATTCTACAGTTCCCCTAATGTCAACTTACCCTTATATAAGGTACTATTATTGCTCTCAATCCTATCACTCGGAACTAATACCGCTCCATAAACGCTTATTACACAACCTTCCAAATCAAATCAATCAACATCTCGCCTCGGTTCTTGATCATTTCACCAGTAATTTCATTTATTACTGCAGATTTACATTCTTAAACTTTCTCCTCTACCTATTCCTCCCCTGCTATCGACCTCATTCCAAATACTATTCCTGTCTGCAGCATCATAACCCACACACATCGTCACTGTATATATATATAGTAGTAGTATTAATATTATTATAATATATTATATAATAATATTATATTAATATTATATTATATATATATATATATATATATATATATTATTATATATTATATATCTAAAGTTCATGTGTTCAGATGACAAATCTTAGGTGGTGTGGCTAGGTGTGGAGAAGAATTGAATAAAGTGAGGATGAACTTATTAAGAGAGTGGTGTGGTGTGAAAAAAGGGGTAAACGAGAGAATAAATGAAGTATCGTTGAAGATTGTTGGTCATGTGGCACAGGCATGAATGATAGCGTTTGGTTAAGCCTGATGTATGTGGTGAATGTGTTGGGACCGCCCGGCTGGGAGAGCCGAAGAAAAAGTGGATTGAGTCAGTAACGAATGTTTGCAGGAGAGAAATGTGAGTTTGGCAGAGACGAAGAAAGGTGCATGATGAAAGAGAATGGCGGGGTGTTTGGTAAGGGTAGGTGTGGCCCACCTGGGCCAAGGGTGAACGCCTAAACCACTTGACGATTTTATCCATAGTTAGATACGTCCGCGGTCCGTGAAGCTTCTAGGGTGGATTTTCTGATTGCGAACGAGTTCTTACTAATTAATGGTACAGAGGGGGCGGTAAAGGCGGGCTTCTTTCGCTTTTGTCATATTCCCTAACTGATTTCTTTTCTGATCATGTAACGGCACCTTACTCCAATCTTGGAAAAAAGGTGATGAAGAATATATATATATAGTATATATCTATATATATATATATTTATATATAATATATAGTATATATATATTATATATATATTATATATATATATATATTATATATCAATCACACTTACAGAAATTTCTTCAATAAATTGAGATTTTGTCATTTCTGATGATGGACGAATTGAAACTTTTTTACTTCCTTTTCTGATGACTACGTTTCCTTGTGGCAAAACTAAAGGCAACAGCAAAAGGGCAGCACTTTCTGACGTTTCTGAAAGTGATATTCGTTTGCTTTAATTTTTTCCTATTAAGCAGATGAAAATGATTTGTGAAGTTTTTATTACAAGATGCATTAGCTTTGGAATGTATGTTTTATAGAGGTTGTCAGCGATTATTATACATGGGTTTGTTGGCACACAAGTAATTCAATTTACATGAAGTTTTCATAGGATCATACCTGGGTCACTTTCAGAAATTAATTGCTTCAGCTTTGCAAACTCTTCAATAGCAGCAGCACGTTTAAGGTCAGGGAGTTTGGTGAAGAGTTCTTTTGCAAATTTGTCTAAACCGACATCTAATCCGTCATGTATTGCAGTGGGTATTAGGGCCATAAAATCCTCATTAATCTGAAATGTAAAAAAGGATTAAAAGTTATTACTCAAAGCTTTGATAAATAATCATTATCACAATCAATAAAATATTTGCAACATGCAGACATTGTCAGATCAGGAAAGCATCACTTTTCAAAGTAAACAAAGCAACTACCGTAATGAGATAAGTTCCTAATTGGTGATACTGTCAGTCAAGAATAAATGGTCAATTAACATATGAGCCTAAAGTCCAATGTTCGTATATTTAGTAGTGTAAAGCAATTGCCTTAGACCACTGGAAATGGTTCCCACATTTCCATGTGGATTGGGCCAATTGCTTTATTGTACGTGTCTTAAAGGAACTTACCCACTCAGACTTAAGTAAACAGGGCCATTGTTCAAGGACCTGAGTAGTATGCAAATCCTTTATATCATTTCGTCGATGACCAAAGGACAAATGCCATTTCTCTTGAACTAAATCAGCAGGAGATTCATTTTCCTGTAACCATAATTTCCAATTCTGAGAATGTTCCCCTTCAGAATCTGCATTCAATGTTTCCTGAAAAAAGAAATGCACATATTATTAACATTTCATTGGGCAGTGATGGTAAGTGCGGCAGTAACCCTTATATGAAGTAAATAATACATTACTTACTGGTAGTTCAGCCCTTTTCAAAATCTTTTTGTCATGTGGTGATAATTTCTTCCGCCAATTTTTAAGTCTTTGATCAATAGACCAGAAGAAAAGGTGAACATTTAGAAAGCAGGCAATATAACAGTTGCTATGAAAAGATTGCCTTAAAAAAAAAAAAAACCCAAGTATATATATATAATATATATATATATATATATATATATTATCTATATATATATATATATATATATTATATAATATATATATATATAGTATATATTATATATATTTGCTCCCTCTTGTATCCCCAGACTGGGTGAAGTGCTAGCAACCTCTAGGAAGGCAGAGGAAAGGAAAAGAAGAAGGTGACATAAGTCGAAAAGAAAGCCCCCCCCCTCCCGATACCATCCCCTCCTACCCTTAAGTGGGAAACTGTCACGGCAGAAATCCGCCCTGAAGCTTCATATATCGTGACAATCACCCACTGTGGTAATTCGTCAAAAGCCTGGTTTATCCATTGGGCCAAGCCCACAGCCACGCTCCCTCGAAAAACCACGTCATTCACTCCTACCATGCACCATTCTTCTCGCTTGCTCCACATCAACATTCCTATCACTCAGACATTCTTTTACGGCCTCACCACTTCTTCTTTGGCCTTCCAGCCGGTCCGTTTCCAACACACTCACCTCTATATATCCACTTAACCAATTGACTTCCATCCATCCTCTCCACATGACTATACCATCTCAATACACTCTTATTTATACTATCATTGACACCTTTTTTTTACACCACAAACCTCTCTAATATGTTCATTCCTCATCTTATCAATCTTTCTCACACCTAAGACTATCCATCTGCATAGCCTGCAACTTAGATCTACACTTACTATTCCACACAGTAACTTCCCTAACCATGATATAATATTTACCGTATATATATATATATATATAATATAATATATATATATATATAATATAATTATATATAAATATATATATATATATATATATATATAATATATATATATATATATATATATATATATATATATATATATATATATACTTCTATTAACAATATTAAAATACATAAATATAATTACATATGGTCTTAAATCAAGATAAGTGTCAGCTATCTTCTTTGCTGCTGCTAGCATAACCTCCTTTTTCATGTAGTGTCCAAATAATTCAATCAATTTCTCTACAAAATGTCTGGCTAAACAATTCTTCTGCAGGCGATCTAGACCCTTTTTTTCTTCTAACAGATGATAAATGCTTGGTTCTTTGAGATCTATTAACTTTGCAACATCAAAGCTTCTAAGTTTCTCATAGTCTGATATTGGCAGCGTATCATCAGAAGAGGAAGATGAACATGATGGACTGGAAGGTGAAAGATGTTTACACTCACAATTTAGCTCATTTGATAGACGTTTCTCAGCATTTACAGAAACAGATATATTACTTTTCTGTTGAGAAATTAGAGATCTTAATTTTGCAAGGTGCCCAATTATTGGTACTAAATCTTTTAATTCAGCTGGTTCCAACTGCATCAAACTTTCTTCACCAATGCATTGCTCTTTAAAAAAAAAAAAAGTAATGAGGTATACGGTACCATAAAGTAACTACAATTTTACTAATAATCTTCATACAATCTTAATATAATATACTATAATATACTATATTATATATATATATATAATAATTATATTATAATATATATATATATATTATACTATAATATATATATATATATATATATATATATTATATATATATTATAATATATATATTATATAAATGTATATATATAGAAAATGGGTAATTTTGAAGATTTTTTTTTTGTTGAATCAGATATTTAAGTTAGACCCATGTTTAAATATTTATTTTCAAATTTAAAGCTTTGTAAATGTTATAGCATAACGAAAATATAAAAAATGTAAAGAAAAATATTTTTAGCAAATTTTTGAAAAATGCAATTTTACACTTTTGTATATGGTATTAGTCAGAAGTGAGAAAAGGGTATTTTATGGTAATTTCAGTGAAAAGAGGAAGCTAAGTACGAGTCAGATGAAAAATGAAAGGTATGTTAGGGGATACAGTGAGGGTGAGAACACTAGAAATAAACAGAATAGATTAGGTTACATAAAGAGGTGTGATATATTTGGTTAGGAGTATCACTTATGTGAAGTATTGTAATTCATATATGGCTGATCAAAGACATGTAAATATGGTGTTAGAAAAGAGGCCAACTATGAGCAGAAGGATAAATTTAGGTGGATATGGGTATAGTAATTATGGTGGTTGTCAAGTTCGTAGAATAGATAGAGGTAGTAATGTAGATAATGTAGCAATAGAAGTAAAGAGTAATAGAGAAGAGAATGAGGAAATAATGAAGGCGATTTAGGAGATATGTGATATGAGTAGAGCATATGAAGAAGACACAACAGAGAGTAAGAATGAAAATAGAAGAAAGGAGAGTTCATGTTATGTGTTAGAAACAAAAGTGGAAAAAATGGAAAAGAAGTTGAAGAAGAATGATGATAGTAGTAGTAATAGTGGGAGTGGTGACAGTAGTAGTGGTAGTAGCGGTAGTGGTAGAAAGGATGAGATGAAGTATAGTGAGAGACTGTGTTGAGGTTAAGAGAAATGTAGATGTGAAGGGTAATGTTGATAGGGGGGTAAAAGATTCAGGGGAGTTGAAGGAGGAGTAAAAAAAGATGAATGATGAAGTGGTGTTTGATGTGGAAGAGTTTAAGAAATGTAGAAAAGGTGAGAGATATGGTGAGTGGCGAGAAAGGGTGTTTGAATATTTGCCTTCGACTAGTGATAGTGAAATAGATGAGGATGAGATTAAAGAAGTATGTGAAGTGAAGTATGATTAAAAGTAATGTTATGAAAGAATATCTATTGAGTGAAGATGAGAGGTATAGTGATGATGAATAAAGTCATTAGGTGGACAGGAAGTGTGGGTGTTAGTAGTATTGGTGAAGTGAAGAGTGTAGTGTGTAAGTGCCATGGAATAGATAATGAGGGAACAGAAGGTTAAAAAATTTGTATAACAGTGCTAGGGCCAGAGGGATGCACAGACAACCTCCTAATATTGTTTTTTACCACTATCACCATAATTAAGGTCCATACTGGAACAGTCATGAACATAAGAACAATATCCCCGCTGGATATTAATTATATAATATATAAATATATATATATATATATATTTATATATATATAATATATAATATATATATATATATATATATATATATATAATTAATATATATAATATATATATATATATATAGTATATATATATAATATATATGCCATATTTTGTACGATACTGTAACTATTGACTTTTTTTTCCGAAAAATTTTATGTTAAAAAAATTTTCTCAAGTTTCAAAAAGTATGTTAAGTTTTAGTTTTTAAGAAAATCCTTTAGCGGCACTTCTGACATAATCCAGAAGCTTGCCCCCATACGAATTTTCTAGAAAATTTACTTAAATTAACTTTTCTGAACTTATTTGAACTTAGAAAATTTTTCAGAAAAAAAGTCACAGTACAGTATGTAAAAATTGCATTATAATATATATATATATATATTAATATAATATATAATATAATAATATATATATAATATATAATATATATATAATACATATATATATATATATATATATATAAATATAAATATATATATAATATATTATAATATATATATAGTAGTATATATATCCGATAGAGATAACATTAAGGTTATTTTGATCTTAAGCATAATACAAACCTTTAAATTTTTCAACATACATTTCGAGTCCATTGTTTATAAGAAGATTTTGAACAAAAATGTCCATTTTTTTAATTTCTATCTCTATCATAAATTAAAAAATAAAACTGCAGCCTATTTTTAAGTGGACATAGCATAAACTGTAAAAAATTTAAAATAAAATTATAGTAGAGGCCTGAATCAACTGTATAGATACAATAAAGGTCAATATGAAAGTATATATTTACTCAGCTTGGGTTGAAGACAAGTACTAGTACTTATGTATTTGTAACTTGTACTTACAGTATTCTAAAAACCCCGTGTACTGTACTTTCACATTTTGTAAAAACTTTGAAAATTCGCAAAAGTATCTTGCAAGTACTTTTGGCATTTTCAACTTTTTAATTAGTTTTTATTTATTTTTTTTTTTTTTTTAACATTTCCTATGTAATTGGATATATTTTTTCTTATATATGTATTCTAATAAATTTCCATTTACGAATATAAAATAATTATGTCATTATATATATATATATAATTATATAATATATATATAATATTATATATATATATATATATATATTATATATATATATAATTATATATTATATAATTTATTATTATTCTTTATTATTATGCCCTGGGCTCCCTCTTATATGGGGAGTCTAAGCATTTCCAGAAACCTAGCAACCTCCACCGGGCGGAGCCATAGGTCTCTTAGGGAGGTGATCTGGTCTGGTGTTGTGTTCTGTAGGGAGTGTGAATGGGGGCCCTCAGAGTAGGTTTCAACAGCTTTCAGGATCAGTTATAGCATCTTTTGGCAGATGTGAAGATGGTTGATGAGAGCATTGGAATCTAATGTTTACTTTGAAGGTTTGGGTGCTATGCCGGATTCAATCTACGGAAGGAGATCTGTTCTTTCATGTTAGTGTGCCTTGTGAAGGGGATATATCAGGGAAGGGTTATGAGGCTAATTGTTGGGTAGTTGTTCAGGTAATGTTACGCGAAATGTGTGTGAATAGGTTTTGATAGAGGGGTGTTATTTGGGGGAGGGGGATAGTTCTATAAAATTCGCCATAACAGGGCTGCAGAAGAGGGAGGGAATTTTAAGCGATGCATTGTGTGTTCTTGTAAGTAGTTATGACAAGATTGAGATGGGTCGAGAATCCTGGAGTAAAACTGGGTTCCTATCATATCCAGATGGTCCAGAATTGGTAGGATTTTTGTTTCTTCATGCAGGTGCTGGATAGGGGTGGTTTTTAGGCCGCCTGTTATTGTATTCTTTGTAGTTTATTTCTATTAGTGGGGGAGGTTAGTGGATATCAGACTGTAGATCCATAGTTGATTGTAGATCTTGAGAATTGTTTGAATGTTGTTGACAGTGTAGTTGTTTCATTACTGAAACTGTGTTGGGATAAGGTTCGGAGGACATTTAATTTCTTGTTTGCTGTACATATGATGTTTTGAATGTGTGGTGTAAAGGTGAAGTGGGTGTCGAAGGTTATTCCGAGTATTTTGGGTGTTTTGTTTAGGGGAATGATGGGGCTGTTTAAGGTTACTTGTGGGTGGAGGGATGATTGGTATCTGTCAGTGGTGATCAAGGTGATAGATGATTTCTCAGCAGAGGCCAACATTCTGTTGAATGATAACCAAGCTTTTAGGTGATTTAAGTAAGTCTGAGTGAGGTTTGTGGCAGTGGGTACAGAGGGCTTGATATGATTATCCGTAGTCATCTATGTACGGTTTAAATTATTTTTTTGTTATTTTTGAATGGGGTTTGGGGGATAGGAAATCGGGATGTATAATCGCTGAAGAGGAGAGAGAGAAGAATTGCTGGAATACGGCGCTAATATATTATAATATATATATATATATAATATATATTTAATATATATATATAATATATATATATATATATATATATATCATAATATATTAATATATATATATATATTTATATATATATATATATATATAAATATATATATATATATTAGGTTGCCAACAGTTTGTATTAGTAAGCATTGGCCATTTTTACGGGCATTGGTATTGGCTCCCAAAGGGTATTGGTATTTACCACAGGTATTGGTATGGTCAAAATGTGTCAATACTTTTCACTGTTCAGTCCTTATAAATGTGTAAAAAAAAAAAAACAGGCAAAGTAATTATGTTAAGGTAAAATATGTTTTTTGTTTTTTATGTTAACAGACATTATACCTGAAGTACAAATCCTAATGTTATGTACCATCAAGTCGTCCAAAGATCCAAAGTTTTTTGGATTGGGAAACACCATGCAGGCACTAAAACTGTCTTTGTGTGACCGATTCCAAAAGTATCTGAATGACAGCAACCTGTCCTTGCCTACTTTTCTTGATACTAGATACAAAGGCAAGTTTTCAACTTCAACTTTCCTTCAAGCACTACACAAATCATTATCAGTGAGCTAAAGCACACACTCACTGCCATAACCTTAATCTTATCAACATTTACTTTCAAACCCCTCCTTTTACACACCCTGCCACACCCCTCTACCAAACCACTCAAACTCTCTTCAGATTCGCAACACAAAACCAAATCATCCACATATGATAAGTAGGGCACCCTCCACTCTCTTCCATTCTCCATCATTCTAACCTTCCCTTGCCAACCCTACCTCTTATTTTTTCATAACCACAACCATATACAAATTAAATAATCAAGGAGACATAACACATCCCTGCCTCACTTCGCTATTAATATTAAACCAATCATTTTCAACTTCATTTATTCTTACACAAGCTTCACTATCGTCATACATGTCTTTGATAGTTTGATTCCATTCAGAAGTCTACTGGTGTTGGTGGAAGTTCCATTCAGAAACTTGCCACCAACACTATATGTCATTAACTCTTGATGTAGAGCTTCCCTATTAATCCTATCATACTGCTGTTGCAAATCCATAAAACCTAAATACAATTTTTTCTTCTCTTTTTCTCAATCATTTGTTTCAATGTAAAAATATGATCCACACATCCTCTACCACTTTTAAATGCACATTGTTCTTCACCAATCAGTCCCTCTTTCACTTATATGTATACTCTTTTGACAAAATACCAGTATATATCTTATCTACAACAGTTAATGAACCAATTTCCCTATAGTTCCTACAGTTTCCCTTATCCACCTTACCCTTATATATGGGTATTTTTACTGCCCTCCTCCAATGTCTCAGAACTATAACCTCCATATATGCTTTGTTACACAACTTCCAAATCCATTCAATCACCATCTCACCTCCATTATTGATCATTTCATCAGTAATTCCATCTATGCCTATTATACATAAAGTATAAGTAACATATGCATGGGATAGAAAAAATAATAGTGGTAATTTATGTTAGCTTTTTGGGGTGATATAAAAAAGACTTGAGGTAAATTATGATGATAAAATGTATCACAAATTACTCCAAGTCACCAACAAAGTATGATATCTCCTAACATTTTTGGGGGAAGCATAGATACTATACATTTTATTGACTAATAGTTGGACCCACAACTATCACATTTTACCCCAATTTTGGTTCAGAAAAGTCATATATTTCCTAAAATATAACTTTTCCTAAAACCTCAAGTTGAACTTTTTTTTGGTAAAAAATGATAATATTAAAAAAAATGAATGTCATATCAAGCATAGTTTATGGAAATAGATGTTATTTACAAATATTATGGTTTAAGGGTTGGGCTATTAGAATATACCTATTACAAAGCTTAATCTAGTTTTCTTCATATTATATGACAATCACTTTTGACCCCAAAAACTGCCCTATCATCAATTACCCACCGGGCTCATATAATAATAATATATTATATATTATACTATATTATATATATAATTATATAATATATATATAATATATAATATAATATATAATATATAATATATATATTAATATATTATATATACTATATATATAAGTAATATATATATATATATATATAATGATATATATATATATATAATATATATTATATATTAATCCTATCATACTGCTGTTGCAAATCCATAAAACCTAAATACAATTTTTTCTTCTCTTTTTCTCAATCATTTGTTTCAATGTAAAAAAATATGATCCACATATCCTCTACCACTTTTAAATGCACATTGTTCTTCACAAAAAGATTAAAATAGCAAAAATAAAATAAAATTCTGTAATACATTAGTCATACAGTTAAAATGTAAAGTACTACAGTACAGATACAGTTGAAATGAAAAATACATTACAGTGCTTAAGGTTCTTCAATCAGATATTTAAAAAAAAAAAAAATTATCTCCAAATTTATAAGGGTTTATACATTGTATATTTTTTTCATTTTAAGAAACTTTTTTTATTCAATTTAAGATATGTATAGTACTGTAATGTAATAAGTAGGCTTTCCTAATTAACTAAATAAAATATGTTTATATACTATACATTGTAAATAACATATCTGCAAATTTATTCTACTTAGTTAATGATACATATAATACTGCTGCAAGTAAAAAAATTCTAACTAATGATTTTTCAGGTGTTAAAGTTAATTAAAGGCGCCTATAAGCGAGGGTCAGGACTAAGCCCCAGCATTCCTGCCAGTGCTCTGACTATTGTATATATCGTATATATATATATATATATATATTATATATATAATTATATATATATATTATATATATACTAATATATTATAATTATAGTTATAATTATATATATATATATTATATATATAATATATATATATATATATATAGTATAGTAAGACCGTTAGTTACATCCATCCAGTTTTTTGATATTTTTTTTTGTATTTTTTTTAATATATTCTAGTATATGATCATAACATTCAATTTAAGTGGTGACAGACATGATTCAAAAATATATAGGACCTGTTTCGTTTTACTACTTCGTCAGTTTAAAAAAAAAATTTTTTTAACTAAAGGAACACCCAGGGTAAACCGCAAAGAATGCAGGAGTCGCGGTCTCTCGGCTTGCCGGGAATGACAGGGTAGAACATTTCCCCCCCTCGAGGAGGGTCTCCGGATCCCCGTCTTTGGTATTTGGGTCGCAGGGGCTACCCTCCCCTCGAGCCCCTTAATATTTTTTTATTTTTATTTTTTCTTTACATTTTTGTAATAAGCTTGATATGCTGATTCCAAATATGTAAATTTTGTTTTTCTTGTAAGTATCGTACTTTTCGAGATAATTCATTTTTGATTTTTTTTTTTTTTTTATATATAAATGTGATTTTAAAAAATTAT
>JABUQX010062449.1:5000-29601 GCA_015478945.1 Trachelipus rathkii | reverse complement strand
CCGCTGCTACCCGGTATGGCTTCCTCGGTCGGAAAAAAATACCCTCCGAAGGAAAAAAATGCTCAGTGGCACGACATTTCCGGGAAGAATATTGACACCTCTTCCTAGAAGTACGCAAGGAAAAAGGAGGGAAGAGAGTTGCCAAATGCCTAAATTTGCTCTATGTAATTTTGAACAGTCCCAATGAAAAGGATACAGATACGTTACTGACACCACCTGGTTGTTTGAGCTCCCAGTGCGGTGCTGAGTTGGTTGTAAAACACATTCGATTTTGCTATTTTAGTGTTTTGTTACAAATTTTCATTTACAATTTTAATTTTTTTTGTGATTTCTATTTAATACTCTTAAATATTTCGAAAATTTGTATTATTATTTATTTATTTATGTTTGTTTTAATAAAAATTATTGAGTTTGAATTTGTAACACAAATTCTAAGGCTTCTGATGAACAGTATTCTAGTCTAAAACTCAAATTCTAGGGTCTTTTTTTTACGTAATCTCCCTAATAAGTCAGTAAAAGTCAGTAAATTCTTCCACCAACCACCCCACCCTTACCTCCCCATATAACCACCTCCTGTGGGAGTCCGCCAAATAAAATTGCAGTGTGAGATGAAATAGAGTCAACCTGTTCATTGAATTCCTATTTATCTTTTGATTGCAAATTTTCTATTTGTGTCCCTAAAAATGTTTTGTTTTACATACCCTAAAGCATAGTTAAATCAGCTAAATCAGTAAAGATCAATAATAGAAATCCAACCCCCATTCCCTACCCCCTTCCCCGACCCCGATTTCATGGAATCTATTGGAATTTCATAGTCATTTTGTTACAATTAAACTTGGTGTATTTTTTTAACCCATACCCTAAAGGCAGGTAGAATTACAGTAATTTCACGGGTTAAGAAAGTGTTCAAAAAACTCACCACACATCCTTAACCCCTTTTTCCCACCTCATCCATCATATTAATATGAATCTTTATTGAAGATCTATTTGATCTATGATTTGTTATTGATCCTATTGATTCAAAGCCATATTTTTTGAAGTCATGAATGGTGTTATTGTTTTCACCTATACCCTAATTTATCAGTTAAATCAGTTAAATCTAGTAAATCAAAATAAGTGAACCAAAATCCCATTAGAATCTATTAGTTTTCTATATCTATTTGATTTAAGTTCATATTTTTTTACTAAAATTGTTGATGTTTACATAACCAAAAAGATACCAAGAGAGTTTGTGATTAACATTTGACCTTTTTACTTCAATACGAAGAATAATTATTTGGGACTATTGGCTTTTTTGCTGTGGAATCCTTAAGTTCAATTTACAATGGAATTAAACAAATTATATTACAACTGTCATATCTATCAAAAGGGGCAAGAAGGCGTTCTACTAGAAAACAAACGAGGAAATCGAAAATCAGGTCTGGGAGTTATGTTTGAGAGAAAATTGCAAAAAACAACAAAATGTGCAGCAAGAAAATGGAGGTTTCCTCCAGTGGTCACCGTGCAGAAAGAAGGAATTGGAAAGCCAACTCGTTAAATAGACGGACGGCTTAAATAAGGTGGAAAGAGGCAAAACAGTTCCCCAATGGCTAAATATAACAAAAAAACTATTCTCGATGCCAAAGGAGTAGCTGTTCTTTATTACCAACTTAATACTTTTTCTTGTTGGTAAAAAGAAAAACTTTGCGCAGAAATAGAACACAAATATGGAAGAAATACAATAAAGAGACCAAAGTAACAATCATCGCATTTTAACAGTTAATGGTAGGCATGCCGATTTAAAGGCTAGTTTCGATTGAGAAGGTAATGAACCCACAGGCATTCCAGGAAGGGAAATGCCAAGGGGATAACTTAATAGGATTTTCGAGCCGGATATGAGTATGAGTGTACGTGGTATGGACGTCGTCCTACTAATATCAAAAGGAATTTGAGGAATATATGATACTAATTGAACAGGTTTTACAACGATTTTGTGAAGCGAAACAGAAGGTTCAAGAATTTTTCAAGATAACCAAATGCAGTTTTGCTTTCAAAAAAAAGAAAATATAAATTCTATAAAGTTCAATATTCAACTCAGCAAGGACTGTGATAAGGGAAAAACTTCCAATTCAGGACCAGGTACAAATTTGAAAGACACCAAAACAAAGGGGGAGTTAAGGCAGAATTATCTAGGAAATGATAAAAAAATTTCCGCGGAAATTCGATACAAGAAAATTGGTTTCAGGAATGGGCAGCACCTTCTTTAGTCGCGTTAAGAACGGGAGGAAAAAGAAAGGACAAAATTGAATTTGGACGAGAAGAAAAAAGAATTTCAAGGGGCTTTTTGAAGGATTAAAAAGGGGAACGGATGAAAAGAAATCAAGTTAGATAGGAGACTGGCTACTCACCAAAGACTTCTCAGAAGTAAGTGAGAAAAAATTGGAATAACTTTTCTGATTCTGTGGATGGCCCAAGCGCGATTTGCAATGGGTGGGCAGGCTAGTTGTTCAGGAAACAAGAAGGGCGATAAGGAGCAGTAAATTCCGCAATATAACTCTCAACCTCATTTTCAAATGGGCCTGCGAAAGAAGGGCACAAAAACCGTGGCTCAACCTTATAGAAAGGAAATTATGGGCATAAGAATGGGGGAATCAAAAAGGCGTTTAACCCCTTTTTATTGGGTCAAAGATTTCATACTCCTTCTACAAGGATGCATCGAGGACCCATTGTTGTATTATCCCCCACACAATGAAAGGCTGGTAAGACAGCAAGCTTATGCGCCAAGCGTCTTACCATGACATAAGAGTTAGTATAGCTTTATCAGATTACCCAGTGACTTACCCAGGAAAAGTAACCAAGCTGTTTGCAGGGACAACTTGGTTTTCCGCAGCAAAGGAAACCAAAAGAAGGTGTTCGAGTATTACAGATCCCAGAGGGGCTCTACCAAAAAGTGAAAGTAATAAGATTAATGGCCAAGGAGGTGCTGATTCTTCTGTTTCTTTGGAAGTTGGAAGAAAATTTTTAAAGGAGGACAATTACAAAAGAAAGGATCCAACAAGGGGAAATTAAGGGTCTAATATTATAGATTACTCTACTAAATGATTATTATATTCGTGTATGGTTTTATTTGTACAGGAAACCCCAAATCTCTAGAATGAAGAAAAAAGTGGGTATAGAAAAAACGTATTTAGATTTTTTCCATGAAAGAAAAACCAAGTCCCGGAAAAGCAAGAAGAAGGTGACTGTTCTTAGTGGCCAGTGATGAAAAATTGTTAAAACCTAAGAATTTGCTTATATTTTTTTCGACAATGGGAAAATCTAGTTGATAGTCCACATGATAATTTAAACAGAATTAAAGAATAGCTAAAGGCCGAGGGAAACGTAAAAACTTGAAGGAAAAACATAAGGGAGAGGGTCCTTATTTTAAACCCCATTAAAAAGGGAGAGACCGATGGAACGCGTTTAATTCCAAACACGGAAAGATGATAGACCAGTAAGTGTATTGAATTGGAAGTTGGTGGGACTGATTGAGCAAAGAAAAAGTAAAACCAATCTGACGCAACGAGAGGAGGAAAAATGAAAGGGGCGCTTTAGCGACATGAAGAAAAAAAGAGAAGAAGGAAGAAATCGAAGGACAATTATTCTACAACAACCACGGCGAAAAAGAAGATAGAAGTTAAAACCTTGATGATTGGAAAAGGAAAGAGGGGGGCATATCAAATCATCGAGTTAAAGCGTGGCAAAACCATAAAAAATAAAACCGAGGTTAGTACGGCAGAGATGGATTCTATTAGATATATAGGGTCCTTCAAGATGTTGCACTTTTCTGGATAACAGGGTATCAAGAGGTCATACAGTTATCAAGAAACACAAAAGTAAAGTAAGAACAAAATATAACACCATTATGGGTTAACAGGTTTTAAGAAGATGGAGTTGGTGGATTGTCAATATTACTTTTAAAAAAATTGGAAAATCCAACTACGAAGATTCAGTATATAGAATGTACAACTGCATAAGCTATAAGATAAAATAGCGCACGCTATCGGAAGACAGTTTTTAGAGTGGTTGTTAAGGGAAGGTTTAATTCCAAACAGCGAAGTTTGCTTACATCGGAATGAATATAACACTATGGATAGGAGAGAACAAGAAGGCAATTTTGGACTTTGGGGAAAAGTTTCATTACATCCGCACCCATGAGGAAGATAGATAAACAGAATTCAAGTTATAGAGATGAGAGGTATTCTAATAAAAAGTATCATATAGGAGGAATAAAATAGTAAAAATTGTAAAAGAAAAAAAAAATGGGAAAAAGAAAGACAAAGTAAAATACATAAATATAAGGGGAAAGGAAGAAAGAAGAAAAAAAGTAGAAAAAAAATAAAAAGAAAAAGAAGTAAAAAAAACATCAAACGATATAAAGAAGAAAGAAATGAAAACTAGAAAAAAGAAAAAAGAAATATATATGAGACAAGAAATGCGGGTCACAAAGTGAAATACCACCCACTTTTCAGAGATGCATATGTATTAGGGAAAAAAAAGGTAAAAACCAGATTCGAGAGCACACAAAAGCGGAGTGGTGATAGCTTAAAAGAAAAAAGAGAAGGAAATGTTAACCAGGAATAAATAAGGGCTGAAGAGTTATTTAGAGCAGATGAAAATGGGTGTAAAAGCAAGCAAAGTATAAAACTTGTAAAAAAAAGGAATTATTCAAAATAAGTGAAATATATAAGCAGCCACACCAGAAAAAAAATAAAAGATTAAAGAGAAAAGCAATAAAGAAAATTTAAATGAGGCTACAGATTGATGTTTCTTTTATCAATATTTGTTTAAATTTCTCTTGGTTCAAACAAAACGCATAGATATGCAACGCTTAAAATTAAAAAAAGAAGATATATATTAACCATTCAGTCAAACCAGTGTTAGTATATTTGTTATTTTCTAAGTTTTTTGGATAACCAACTGATTTCGGACTTATCAGCAATGTAAAGCGCCGAAGCAATAGATTATCACATAGTATTAAGAAGATTTAGCACAGTTAATTGTCTGGGTAGTACCCCAAAAGTATTTTATGGCATCCAAAAAAGTTCATATAGTAGTTCCTAAGGAAAGTAGTAAGGAACATTTTGAGCCCAACTTGCCAAAACGATGTTTTGGAAATGAGTTGGGGAATTCAGTAGGGTTATACTTCCGCCATAAATTTGGAAATTCCAGGTCCGGCCAAATCCCTTTGACTGGTGCAATTTACATATGGCCTATGCCAAGGACCAAAAGAGGGAAAACAATAGGCTGGGCTTAGATGGCTGTGGAAACCCCACTGCAGCGAATGAGTTCTCCGGCTCAGACACTTTAAAAGGGACAAGAATCCAGCCACGGGCGAGTGTTGTAGAGTCAATTTGTGATGGCCAGGATGCTTACCCCAACCATTTTTGAAGGGAAACTTCCGTATAGGTACTTGACCGGAAAATGGATATAAGAAGAGTTTTCGAGTGAAGCACCGAAGGACAAAAGGTAGTAACAAAAGGAATGGTGTAATGTTTTCAAGCAAAGAGCAACAAATACAATTTGGCACAATTAATTCAAAAGTACTTAGTAAGGCTAGATCAACCATAACTCCAATTCATAGAACCCAGCCAATCTAATAATGAGCCTGGCATTTTAAAAATTTGCGTGATATCGGCGTTCTTATATATCTAACTTTTTGCGGGTTTAAGTTTTTATTATATTTTTTTCGTTCCAACGTTTATTTTTACTACGACTAACCATATATTTAAAGGGATTCTCTTGCGGTGATCATTGGACAATTTGTCTTGCTCCCTCTTCTAATAGCTTTCTACGTATGTATCTTAATTGGGTTGCTGTGCTTATCATCATTACTCCGCTTAGTACCTAAAATCTTGTACCTTGCTTGGTGACATCCTAGTGCTGATGATAAAATCCACCATTTTCCCAGAATACATCTTTCTTTTCGGTTTACTCCTTTAGCTACATCTAACATTCTCTCAACTTTATCATGAGGAAATTGTGTGTTCTTTTGAACTTTGACTTATATTCTTCTATCTGGAAAATCTTATAATATTCCCACAGCGGGCAATTTTACTTATTGATAATGGTGGCTGTGTTTGCCACCCCCCAGTATATTCTTTTTAAACATTTCCCTTCTTTGTAATCCTATCATATTTTTTCTTTATCGCTTCTTTTTCTTTTTCTTTTCTTTTTCTTTTCTTTTTCTTTTTCTTTTTCTTTTCTTTTTCTTTTATCTTTCTTTTCTAGTGCTAGTTGAACTGTTAACTGTGGCTTCTTCATAAACGCACTCAGCCAACTGGCATTTAGACTTTTCTCTTCTTTCTCAGTGGTACCATTGCTGGTTCTATCTTTGCGTGAGAAGTGCTAAAACTGAGTAGCGCGTATCAAGTATGGGAAGGGTCCTCCTTCAGCACTGATTCTGAACTGGTATCATTTGCGAGTGAGGGGATGGGGACTTAGATGTCGAAGATAAAACGGTTTAAAATTAATCGGGTTACCCACTTTATCTTCACTACTTGAAAGTATGGGGCCAGATCCCACCTGTCCTTAGCTGTACTAATCAACTAGTTTTTTTACTGAAAATTCTAACATCTTAAATGATAGGTGACATATCCTGTTTCCAGATAGGTGTGTAACACATTGATAGATTATGGTATACCTTATCATGGGTGCATTGATAAACAAGGAATACCCGCAAATCATCATTATGGCAGTACTCCTTTCTACTCTTGCTGAGCATCCAAGTCTTCTGAGTCTCTTCTGTCTTCTCTTCGTAATTAATATCATCTCTAAGAAAGGATGGCAAAGTCATTCGTGGGTACTTACTGATCTCATAAGAGTACATTGGGCATTCTGTTATCTTCCTCTTTTCTTCTTCTGGTTGTCTTAAGTCTCTGGTCCTCACTTAAGCTCATAACCATCCCTATTATTAAAAGTGATATCTATTTAGGAATCTTTACTTCTTAACTTCTTCATATTTTATGCGTACAAGCTTAGATTTTCGGGTTGGATATAGCTCATACTTCTGGATGGCTGGACTCCCACTAAGGTGACTACGGGGTGATCTCTACTATAGCAGGCGTGGCATTTCCAGCTGCGTCTCCCGTTCAAACTCTTCCTTCTTCATACCTATTCGTGTCACTAACCCAGTGTAAGTGCTTTGCGTGTTTTTGACCTTTTCTATAATCTAACTTTCAGTGCCTTACTGATGGTCTGATCTTCTTCTTCTGTGAATACAGTCATAATGGAATGTAATTTACTCTTCCACTATTTTAAACTTCTCTACTGGGATCTAATACTGCACTTAATCGGCTTTCCAATACTCTCAACGCAAGTCTTCTTGCCTTTCTTTCTCTCTCCCCCTATCTACTATTACTTCATTCTTCGTGCGTTGATTCTGAAGGTATCTTTTTCCGTGTATTTCCTCTTCTTACTAGTTGTCTTCTAATGCTAGTGCTAAAGTCATTGAAAGAGGTCTTTTTTCGTGTCTGTCCTTACGTTCTCTTGAAGGTTATCCTTATAAAAAGCACAGAAACAAAACTCGAAAAATCGGATTGAAATGAATAATAAAAAATAATAGGTAAAAATAAAGCATAAAATAAATATTATTTGCTATCGGAAGAATGATAAATTAATTTAAAAATAAACAATATTATCACTGTTGTCTTCCCCCTATAATATATAAATACCAAAATAAATCCAGAATATAATAATTTCTAATACTCACTCGAAAAGATATTTGAATAGAGAGGTAAGTAATCGTGAAGACGAAATTGATAAATGGATTGAGAATTGATGAAGTAATTGAGAGATGGTCATAAATGAAAAAGTAGGACATCATAGCTCTTAGAATCCAAATAAAATCAAAAGTGAGCAATATACATTTAGGATAATAAAATCAATTGATAGATGGACCACAATAGACACAAATAAGATCACTCAAAATGATGAGTTACTCCAGATCATTCACATAAACAGTGTACAGGAAAGAGGTATAAGAATAAACTAACGAGAAAATAAAACGGGACATTAGACAGATGAATGAGAATGAAAATGAAGAGGAGTGCGTATCTGATAGATGAGAAATAAATAACTATAATAATTGGCAAAGATATTTTATTCTGCCAATGTGTAAAATGGTATTTCGTTTCCTTAATATAATTGTATATTATAATTTTTTAATCGTTAATAAATAATTATTTTAAAGATATAAAATCTGAGAGTGAGATAATTGAATTCTCTCACTATTCTATCTATTATATGGAGAGAAAGAACAGGGTAATGAGTAGTTTGGTCTATGAACTGAATCAAGCACATCAAACTGTTATCAAATATCTAATAAGAGAGTCAGTGAAAAACGGTACATTTTCTTTCCTTACCTCGAAATTGATGCAATTAAATTATTATACAGTAGTTAATTACAATTTTTTCCTTTTCATAAGTCATGCAAAAAAATTAATTTAAATAAAGTAAATTAATATATATGTAGAAAAAAAATAAATATTTTAAAAAATTCACTGTAACCAATACGTTCATAAAATAATGTCTTAAAAAAGATTTGTTAGGATATAATGTGAGATCGATGTAAAAAATTAACATTTCCAGTATGCCCTTTGGATGTTTAAAAACCTTTTAATATTATAATAATTGAAATTTGGTTTATCACCATAAGTGTGATAATTGGGTGAGAGTATTATTTTTATGTATAATAAAATAAAGTAATAAAATTAAACTAGGTTTATCTGTGAAGTTAGCTACAATATATAAAACTTAATGAAAGTAAAACTTTTTTTTTTCAATGGAAAATTTTATTCATAAGTCTCGATTTTAAGAAATCATTTTAAATTACTTTTTAGATATAAATGTATATTAGGATATATAATATATATATAAGTAGTATTAATATTATAAACATTTGAGCACCACACCCACATTAGGAAGTTGTTTAAAGATGAAAGACAATTAGCTTCCTATATACTATATAAGGGTGATAAAGGTATAATATATGAATTTTTAAGTTTGGTAGGAGTGCAGGATGACTATTAGAAATGACGAGATAGAACACATCTTATATAATTGAGTAGCCATAAACTTGCAATGATATTGGTGTGGACAAAGGGATATAATTATATTAAATGAGGAATGTGGAGGAGGCAATGTACTCGAAGGAGGGTAAAGGGTTATATATATGGTAGATTTTAAATGAATACATAATAACGGGAGAGAAATATAATTTTTAATATATTATTTAATTTATAAGGGTATAATTATAAGTGGGTCTAATAAAAGTAATTTTGTGAATTAAACAAAGAAATTAAAACATAATTGATTTACGGTCAATTATTAAAGAAAATAAAATTGAGATATATATTTTAAAGATATAAATATAATGCAGTTATATAAATAATTTTCAAATAAGTTATTATATATATAATATATTATAATAATATTATATATTATATTATATATATATTAATTATATAAGTTATTATAATAATTATATATTAATATATATATATTAATATATATTAATATATTAATTATATATTAATATATATATACCAGTAAATACAAATATATATATTAAATATATTAATTAAGTATTATATATATATATATATATATAATATAAAGTTATTATATTAATATATAATATAATATATATATATAATATATAATATAATATATATATATATATATAATAAATGAAATAATAAGTATATATAATATATTATATAATAATTATTATAAATATATATTAATATGTATAACATATATATAATATATATATATATATATAATATAATATATTATAATATATATAAATATATATATATATATATTAAATAATAAACAGATTAATATTAATTAATTATATATTGTATAATAAATATTAATATATAAATATATAATATATATAATATATATATATATATTATATAATATATATAATATATATAATATATATATATTATATATTATATATATATATATATATATATATTAATATATATATATAATATTATATATATATATTATATATATATATATTAATATATATATATAATTAATTTATAATATATATATAAATATATATATTATATATAATATATTATATATTAATAACTAATATATATTATTATTATTTATATATAAAATAATAATATTAATATATATAGTATTAATATATAGTATTAATATGTATTAATTAAAAATAATATATATTATTATATTATAATATATATATATTATATATAGAATAATTATTTAATATATATAATATATATATATATATAATAATAATATAATTAATATATATTGAAACCCATACAGGTGTACATTATAGTGTATTCACAAAATTTATATAGATTTCATTAGTATATGTTTATTAGTTAAAGTAATTCTCATTATTGTCATTGCAAATGATACCCCTTTTTCTCACTTCTGGTAAACATAAACATGAATATTAACTCACGCCTCACATAGATTAGATAAACCTAGAAATAAAAAATATAATACAACGGTGGTGATATATATATTAATATTAATATATAATTAATATAGTATAATATATATATAGATTAATTATATATTAAAATATATTATATATAATATATATTAAGTATGTATTTAAGGTTATGTATTGTAGTTCGTGTAATGATTAAAGATAATTTAAAATAAATATATAGATTATAAAATAGAACAGAATTTTAAAATAAAAATATTATATGATATATATATCTCCAATCAATATAATATCTACAAAAATGAAAATATGAAAAATTTTTATATTATGTTATTCATTTTATAAATGGAAAAAATAAAAACAAATTATATGATAAGCTTATATTTATAAGTTCTGAATCAAAAGAAATAACATAGCGAAAATACTATTTACAGAGAGGAGGCATTATCATACTCTATCTCTTAAAATTAAAAAAATCTGATATAGAAATCATTGGTTGTTGCAATAAGCTGCTTTATTATTAAGTTTAAAAAACGTAAGAAAGAGATTAAAATATTAAGAATATGTAAAATTAAATTAAGAAATAAAAGAAAAATTTAAATAACATTAAAATTTATATAAAATTATATCATATATTATATATTAAATATCAATAAAAATTAAAGTAATTTTTTTGAGAAATTAAATGTTAAACTTGTATGAGGTGGTGTTATTGTAATTACTACAGTTGCTCTTAGCAACTCATATTATCTTATTGCTGAACGATAATTTATTTGAAAATTTTATCTTTTTCAATCGTATATTATTAAAATTACTACTTTATAAGCTAATTATATTTAGTTATATTATAAATTTATATTATAAAAACAATAATTATATAATAATAGCTTAATTTAAAATTTTAATATTAAATATATATATATATATAAATATAATATATAAATAATAATCTATTTTTTAATCTTAATTACATTTCCAATATATAATAATTAATATTTAATAAATTTAATTATAAATATATAATATAAATTTAATATAATATATTACATTCATAAATTAATTTTATCATTTTTATAGAGCAATAAATATATAAATTAATAGTGATATTAAACTCATTCAACTATTAATAATAAATTTAATATATTATTATTAAATTTAAATATATCTAATTTATATATATATTATTTATAATAATTAATAAATAATAATTAATATTATAATTATTATTAATTTAATTATAAATTATAATAATAATATTAATATATAAATTAAATATATATATTATAAATTTAAATTGATAAATTATTGATATTATTTTTAATATATTATATTTTGTATAAATAAGCGATATATTTATTAAAAAAAGGAAACTGACTAAATGATTATAGATTATAATTAATATAATTATTAATTATATATATATAATTAATATATAATATATATATAATTATATAATATATATATATATATATAATATAGATAATATAATATAATTATATATTAATCAATATATATTTAATTAATGATATTAATATATATATTATATAATATATATATTAAATACTATATATATAATTAAATATATATATATATATATATATATATAGTAATATATTAAATAATATATATATATATATATAATATATTGATTTTTATTGTAAATAAATAGGTATTTATATATATATGATATATATATATATTAATATATATATATTAACTTAATATATATATATATATATATATATAATATAATATTATATATATATATAAATATAATTAATATATATTATTATATATATATATATAATATATAAATATATATATATATATATTAATTAATATATATATATAATATATATATATTAATATATAATATATATATATATATTATATAATTATAATATATATAATAATGAGGTAACCAAAATAATTTGTTCAGATGATTTATAAAATATTTAAATATATATAAATGGTGAAATATTATTTTTATGATAAAATATAAGTTTAGTAGTAGGTAGCACAAACTAAATCAGATTTTATTTTATCAGTTAGTTTATTTTAGTCTACTCTTAAACGGGACGAATAAATAGATTTATAGTTTATATTTTTAAATTGGATAAAATTTAAATTATACAAGAAAAGCTACTAGTAAAGGAGGTGTATAAATACCATAACCGCACTTCCCCTACTGTCTCATGAGTAACAATCAAATATCACCTACCAAACTTATGGATTAAGTCTACATTAATTTCTAATCAATATTAAAATATTAATAAATTAGGCAATATATTATAAACTTACAAAGTACTAATTAAGTTCTTTATTCCCGTAAATTTGACTAGAATGAACGGCTATAAATCTAAAATCTGATAAATTATTTAAAATTGATATAATAACAGCTTATAAAGTAATAAATTATCATATAGTAATCATTATTTCAGAAAATACTAAGTAGGAGGCATATTTCGTTACCCAGAAATTTTATGTTCCGTACCTCTTTACAATTGGTAAACCTTGGCTGTTTGTGTAAACAACCCCGGATAGAATGAAAATGTGTTTAGGTACCCAAACCAGAATCATGACCTTTCAATTATGGCAGATCTGACGTTTCTGACTGTCGCTACTCTTATCAAGAATAATTATGTCTTTTTTCCTATCCTAAAACCTTTCCTTAAATTTAAATCGTGTTCATTATAATAGTTTTCGAATTTAAGTATAAAACTAAGAAATAGATACACCTAATATTCGCAGTTATGGAATTATCTCAATTATCTCCCCCTCCTTAACTAGTTAATATGGCTTCCAAAAGGTTACCCATAACTGTGAAATCTTACTTCTTATGAAGATATAATTTCTACATTTGATTATGTAACATTCTATCTTCAATTTATCAGCTGAATCTATATTTTGTAATTATTTGTAATATGGGAAAATATCTAAGAGTGGATCATGTGAATGCTAGTTAATCAAGACTTATAATTTTTTATTCTTAAAAACAATGCTATTTTTTTCAATAACATGTTATTAGTAAGTATAAGGTAGTGAATTTTGTGACAGTGATTTACTTAATGCTTGAGGTAGATTATAATTCCGAGGTTATTATGAATTTTTCCCCCTAAAGATAGGTAAATCTTTATGTAACTCGACAAGCAGGACTATCAAAAAAATTTTCGCATGAGATGCGGTCTTGTTGGTGATAGTTGTGAGAGTCATGTGGTTAACTAAGTCTTTTCAATTATTAGCCAATCTCCATTGCTGACCCTTTCGCTAACTAAATGTTTTATTTCACATATCCAATTGATAGATGTTTACACAGTACAAAGTAATAATAACGATATATTCGTTTTGATGATAGCTATTAATTATGAGGCATAGTTTCGTCAAGATTTTAGAGTATGTAAAAGAAGAACAGTTCATATCTTAGATGCATCATATCTGTCTATCTTTTCCATGTATATGTGATCACATATGTGCCTTCTAAAATGTCTCACTCCACCATGAACCAAATATTATTGCGTAAAAAGTCGTGATGTGATATATGTTACAGATGTTTCTGCGCGACCTCGGTTAGTATGTAATCTATATTATGTCTCGGATCCTAAACAAGATAAGAGTTCGACATTTACGAGTATGACAGACCAGCCGACTAATCAATTTGCGCCCCGTTGACTAGAGTATTGTAGATCTTCTTATTTGCGAGTGGCTACAGAGCGCTATAGTTATTTTGATATTTATAGAAAGGTGACGACGTCATTGCTATTATATACAGAAAATATTAATATTTCTCTATTGTATGAACCAGTTTTACATGAAGAAAGAGCGTTGTATATACTAATACGTTAATAACTTTTCTGTGTATATAAATATATTAAAAACTTTAATATGGACCCAAAATATATATCGCAATATATTATTCAGACTTGTAACTATCTTATTTATTATGTTTAATGATAACGAGATCATGTTTTGCAAAATCACCCCATATTGTGATTTAACACCACGTTAGGATGTTATTTCTATATTGTTCTTTATTTTTTTCTTCAATGAAATAAATTTTAATTTTTTATTATCGATTAGGCAAACGTTGTTGTGCATTTGAAATAACAATTGTAAACCGCACCAGCTGATCCCTACACTAATTGTTTCCACTATTTGGACCAGAAGTGACAGGGAAAACCAAATAGTTGAATTTTTGAATTTGTATTAAATGATGCCAAGTTAAAAACCAAACATTTAGTTCATATACAAACTTTCAGGTTCTTACAACATTTTTGGTAATTATATTTTTAAATATTTATATATATATTTGGGTATTCTTTAGATATTTTATATAACGTTTTATAATATATAATAATATATGTAGTATATAATAAATATAATATATATATATAATCATAAATATATATATAGTATTATGTGATCTAGAAATAAATATCAAAAGAATCTTAAATTTCTAAATTATATATACTATGTAATGATATAATAATACTTGATATGTCAATGGTCATTAAGCTTATAAATAATAATAGGTATCTATATCTCTCTTTTGAGAGGTATGTGTGTTTTCTGATGTGAGCCGACCTATAGCACAAATACAATTTTTAGTATATCCAATTGAATGTAAAATTTTCAAATCATTATTTGTAGTAATTATATTAAGATCAACGTTATTTAGATCTAGAAGCTTCACGGCAGAGATTTTCATCAATCTACTAATCTTTCTATAATGTTTAAGAATTTTGAATTGTTTTAAGGTTGTATAGTGATAGTTTGTAAGTACTGGTAGATCAGGATTATGAGCTTTAATACCCATAATCTATTAGTATATAATTTGACTTTCGGGAATCGTTAATATAGATCATTAGAAATCTTATATACAAAAATTTAATATAAGTTAGAGTATGAAGAAGCTGGAGAGAGTTGTCGTTAATGTATATATAACTAATAAGTTACAAATATACAATATTCTCACCTATTGGCAATACATTTTATAGATATTAGATTAATTATATAATATATGCATTATAGAGTTCGATATCAATTTTAAAGTTTCCTATTGCTGCGATGATGTGATGAGTGAAAACAAATTGAGAAATATTCTGTAAGGAAATTAGTTAATATGACAGCACGAGTGTGTATTTGAATTTTTTGTAACACTTATATATTATTGGATGGGTTCACACGTCTATACAAAATAGTAATATGCACAACACTAGAATTTTAAAATTTTTTAAAGTAGTAATAGAAAAATAATTATCTATCGAATTTAATATTACCTAAGGTTGGCAGCTAGGAGGAGAAATTCGAGTAACACAGCACAATTGAGTGTTCGTATAAAATTATATGAATTATTCATGTAATATCGGGTTGACATTAGATGTATGCAATAAGTACTTAATTATGATATAAGAAAATCTATCGGTTAATTCGAGTTAATCCGCAAGCAACCCATGCGTCATTCTAATCTCCAGCTAAGGAGCTCTTTATCTAGATGATTCTTACTTATCTTTTGCATTCTGACCTATCAAGAGCCACTACCGCAACTAATACGCATTGAGTGCTTAGCGTTATCGTGAGATAATCCTCTATACCTTACAACCTTTTATTATTATTATTTATAAATATTTATTATATTATATACATATAATATAGAAATATGATAAATATATAAGTCAAATTACCATGAGTACCCAATATATTTTAGATATATTCTGAGTATAAGTTTCGATGTGAGTTTATCCGATATAGTGTCGTTGTAAGAATGCCGGATGATAAATTATATATTTATTTATTAATAAAAAAAAATATATTTATCAGTAGAGTATAACATAATATAATATAGTATAATATAATTTATATATTTATATATAATATAGTGAGTTCTTATCATATAATAATAGACTAGAGTTATTAGATTTGTTGGGATCAGTGAATATAAGTACAAATTATGGTATATTTTACATTAGAGTGAGTAGTATATGAATAGGGACAGGGGTTTGTGTTACTGAGTCGTATCCTACAAAAAGATAGTTTGTAGTATTTAGGAATCGTTACTTAGTGATTATAATATATTATTATATCTAATAATATAATATATAATAGATAACTAATATATATATTATAGATAATAGAACTCACAATGTAATCTCACTGAGGTAACCCGTTATATAGTTTAACTTATAGAAATATACACCATGTAGAGTGAATATTAGATATATACTAGTTTATATATATATATTGCCAGTAATAGGTATGATATATATGAATGAATTGTAATAATTATCATCGTCAGTTATATGATCGTTATTAACCTAAGGGAATAATTTTTAAAGAATGCGACAATGGTTCACTTTTAATTAAAAGTGTTTCTTATTTATTTTTTACAAAATTTACCAAATGATATCAAAAAGATGAATGTTGAGACTCGTGCTGAAAATAACTATAATTAAGCTAATTAATATTATATAATATATAAATGAGTTATATATTCTCATATAGGGTCTAATATATAGTAAGTAAGATAATAATATATATTATTAAAAATATAAGGTGTTAATTATTAGTAGTATATAGCTGAGTATATGATGTTACTTAAGTATTTACTAGATCTAGGTATAGTATATATATATATATTATAGTACTATTTATAGTGTGGGTTACGTTGTTGTACGATGATTAACCGTTCACATTACGCCTCTTTCAGTGCCTCCTAATATATTTAGTTATTCATAAAGTATCTTTGGTCATTCATAAAGATATATACTTCGGAAGATCCGATTAAAGCCATTTCCGACATTTTGCTATTCATGGTCTAGGTTAGGTTGGTCTAAAATTTATTCATATTTTTTTTTTTTTTTTTTATTTACTGGCCCATGCAATATCTTTGCCAATTTCAATGCCAATTTCAATGCCAATATCTCTGCAAGGCCAAAGACTCGAAGTCACAAAGGATGTCTTTCTAGCGTATCTACATATTCACGACAGAAGTGACATGATACATTCTCAGCATTTCTTACATTTTGAGCAATTTTTTTGCTCCTCTTTTAGCCCTCGATTATTCCTCACATCGTCGACTCTTCGACGTCTGGAGAATCGAAATTTGGGATTTGAAATTTTGTAAAAATGAATCTTATTCACTGACTAGACACGATAGAGATATACACTAGGATAGATAGATAAGATACGATAAGAACAGGTTATTAGATAGACTTTATATTCATTTTTATTTCTACAAGCTCCATTGAGTACAACATATGAGACATTCACTATATAATTGTTACAAAATCATTTAATGATTCATTACAGACACAATATAGTATTTACTTAGTATACAAAAATTGTTTTAAGAAAAATACCTATTAATGACTATGTACGCATATAATTATCTGATAAAGTTTTTCTGCTCATGCAATCTGAATAAAATTCTCAGAGCAACAGTGATTGCTATGTTCATTTTCAATACCTATTTGATATAAAATAGTTCCGAATAATATGAGTATATCTCTTTAGGCTAAGACCTCTAATAAATTAATTCAAAACTCTCTGTTTAGCTCAGCGTTATCTTTCGTGCAGTTATAATTGTATGAATTCACAAGAGTACTTTTGATTCTCATATTTTCCTAGAAACTGAATGCCTAAACTCTTACAGACAGATGGTTACATATAATTGCTTGCTCGCATCATTGGTTAAATGATTAAAATTCATATATTGCTGTTTAAAACATTACTTAAGTGAACACCAATCTACGATAGATTTTCCTGTCTGAGATGTATTACTTTCTGATTTCTACATAATTTTTTAAGTGAGTTTTCACTAGATTAACCTATTCACTTACTGGTTTTTTAAGCATAATTTTGCATTTTTGTTTACGGATGCTCGGAAAATTGTGGTCAACATAATCAATACTTTTCTTCGCATTATTGTTTGAAACGTGTATACATTAAATATATATAGCTATCACTTCTTTAGTTGATGCAAGAACAATATTATTCCACTTTAATGGGAATAGAATTTTTATTAAATTCAGATAGACAGAATAGATAGATAAGTATTAAGACTTAATTATCTAGTAGATCATACTTGGAAGAATAAAACCAGAAAATAAATAAAACAACTGATACAGCAATATTAACATAGTATTTTAGATAGTATAGATATATATTTAACATTTGAGTAAAAACTAATAAATTTTAGCCTATTTATTAATATATAAAACTGTAGTTATATTAAATATAATATAATGAGAAGTAATTAGAAATAAAATTATGAAAAGAAGTAATAATAAAAAAAAGAAAAATAAAATTAGATTGAGAAAACTATAATAAATAAAAATGAATAAGATAAGTTAAATTAAAAAATAAATACAATAGGAATTGAAAAAGTAAAATGTTAATCAACAAAAGGGTAAAAAGAATAAAGTTAAATATAAAATCACAAAGCGGCTTAATTTCTTTTCTGAGATAATATACGTTCCACAGACTTCATTCGAGGATGAATTCAAGGTTCTTTTTAACTACACGCTTTACGTAAGATCTAATAATCTATCAAATTAATGAAAGTGAAATAAAAAAGGACTAGTTTAGATACCCGTAACCGATTACAATACTTCAACTCTTTCACTTAATGAATATTATTTATTAAATTATATATATATATATATTATAAATTATTATACATATTATAAATAATATATTATACTTAATATATATATATATTAATATATATAATATATTAATGTAATATATAGATATATATATAAAATCGATAGAAGTTAATAATACTAATGAATTACACTATATATACTATCTCAGAATTGATATTAAATCAATTAATATATATATATATTATATTATATATAATTTATAATTAATTAAATAATAAGCCACATCTATATTGACTCCGATTTACATATCTGTGACCAGGTATTACAAAATATATATATATATATATATATAATATATTATATATATTATAAAAATTAATAATTAACATAATAATAAAATATATAATATATATATATAGTAATATACTATTTATAATAGTATTAAATATTATATAACTATATATATATTAATATATATATATAGTATATATATAATATATATATATATATATTATATATAAAAAATATATATATATATATATATATACTATATATAAATATATTATACTTACTCGTCAATAAATTAAAAACGCACCACAAGATACGATGGGAAGAAGGTAGAATAAGTCGAAAGAATCACTTAAGACGACTGTTATTGGACAAAGACAAATAACATGGTGGATTTTCTACCCCAGACACCGAGTTAAGGTTTATGATAGATGTGGTAAGTGAGGGAAAAGTGAGCCAAAGTGTGATCTCGACGTGTAGTATAAGTAATATGGAGTGATTCAGCCGTATATCGAGTACGCTCACTGACAAATAACACTCAATAGTTGTCCGTACGGCTGTACGATCCGCGATAGGGTGTTGGTCTGATCTCAATACCGTGTATGACCCCTTCTGAGCAACAGTATTGACTGACTGACCAACCTTACTGGCTAATGCTCTCGATAAGTGTGGAGCGGAATGTTACTGGACAGTGATTTGATCTCATATCAGTCTATGCAGTGCCGTCCCTAGATCCGAGAAGGTCCGTAGGAGGTGGCATGCAGCTGTCGATCTCGACATTTCAGGATATAATCCTACGAAATGTTCTCGATTAGGGTTGAGTCGACTATATGCTGGCCTTACCAACGCTAACTGAATAACTTGAACAGTCCTAAGGTAGGTTCACACATTGGGACTTGTGTGTCTTGACATTTTGTCAATCTAAATTAGGATGAAAGTCACCGATGTAGAGGGCATATGGACGGACATTATGGTCAGAGGATAATTCTGTAATATACCTTACAGCGTATATAGTTACCTCCAATCGAAGATGTGAAACTTTCAATATATAGCCCGATAAAATAAATTGATCCATCCCCAGTAGCACATAACCATAAGCGACACTACAAACGGCTAAGGTGAGGCACCTGCCAGCATCATTGAGCATTGAGGGCGAACCTCTCGTCGTGATACGTATCGTTATTAGCATACTTAGCTAACGCCTGTTAAACACGAGGTAGGTACAGAGCACTCTCACGATTAGTCTGATAAAAGAGCACTTTAGTCTACAATCGTCGACCGATAAGTCCAGTGGATGTGGTCTCGGGGGCAGAATAATATATACAACAGTCACCCCTTCTGAATTTGTGCCGTGGTGTCGGTGTAAGTTGTCTCAACTCACTACCTGGTTATGCCGTGTACCTACCGTCGAGACTGTATCTGCAAATCGTATTCTCGATTGTGTGCGCTTCCAGTAATGAAAACGCAGACATATAAATCTAATCTGTTCTTCCTATATGCGTGTCACCTGACTCTAGCCATTGTCCTCGCCGGTGGATCACTGATGTCAGGTTTTTCTGGTGCGTTGAGGTACACACCCTTAATCGTTGTATGAGCTTACACACTGGAACTATAGTCGTACCAAGTGCCCTAGTACCCGTGATCCATCGGCGTATGGAGGGTTGTTATCTTGCAAGTCACTTGATCTTTACTGACAGTATTACGCACATCCTCTCCATGTTTATCGGAAAGCCCCGCTTCGTACTGTGAATTATAATCCTCGCTCGATTATTACACCCACATAATAGTCTAACCACCACCTCTCCATATTTTAGTTAACTGTAGTTTATGTTATTTCCTAATATTTAATTTGTATCGTGATGACGGCCCCAATACTGCATGGAATTCTTTGCGTCAGGTGGTTTTACATATTACACTGATGCTGTCGTCCTTGTGTTGTGATGGGTGTTTATGATTAAGTATGTGGTGGCTTTCTGAGTTTCCTGGGAGATAATACTTTATCTGTGAGTGCGTTATTTTGTAGACGGTTATATTTATTATATATTATATAATATATATATATATATATATATTATATATATATATATATATATATATATATATATAATATATATAATATATATATATATATAAATATATATATTATATAATTATATATATATATATATTATATATATAAATATATATATATATATATAATATATTATATATATATATATATTTAGTAGATTTATATATATATATATATATATATATATATATATATATATATATATGAGTTCACGTTTGGCTCAGTGGGTTAAGGCGAGTATATATTTCGACTAGCTTTAAGAACGCGGATTCCCTCTCAGTTATGGGTTCGAGTCCCCGTTCGGCTACGTGAACGGACACAAAAAATTTGCCGACAAGTAGGAGATTTTATGTAATATTTACTTATTACAGTTTACGGCAAAAATGTATTACACTAATCTCGATACCCACAAATCACTACAAACATTGCCAACACATACAACTGAACAACCTATTTTCACGTACAAGATCACTCTTTTCCTGCTTTTATCATTGGAAGCCCAGCGCCCTAGGATGCGAATTCACGCCCGCGGTGGCAAACACTCCGACCGCGTCTAATCATTTGTTGCCGAAGCAGGGCCTGCTATCGGGCCTAGATATCTTCTTGCACTTTCATCCACTTGGTCAGAAACCATACAAATCAATTTCCCTGACCAATTTTCAATCTTAGGATTGAGGTTACTTTCCTATCTCAGATATCCCGATGTACCTACGGGCTACGGAAGTTTACGCTTCGAAATTAAGCCTGAGTGTACAATTTTTACCAATAAAACACCTATTTAAATTATCATAGAGTTTACAATTACGTATGACTGTTGTAAAAAAAAAGGAAGCTAATAATTTTTAAAATGCATAAGACGAATATATGCAACTGATATATCATTGTATGTATGAAAGTCTTCGCTAAAAAATTAAGCCAGTTGTGCACATACTTGCAACTGATGTCTCGATGTACCTAAGGAAGATTACACTTTGAAATTAAGCTTGAGTGTATAGGTTTTGCCATTCTACAATAGATGTAAGGCAGAAATTATAATAGTAGTTTCAATTAACATCATAAATAAATGTGGTAAAAAAATTTTCCTCATTTTTAATATTTATAAGTCGCAAAGTTGCAACTCATTTCCCAACATACTAACGAATGTCTACGATTTAAACAATTGAAACTAAACGAGAGTATACAACTTACTGAGGTAATACTTTAAACCAGTGGTTTTCAAACTGTATGCCGCGGCACCCTGGGGTGCCGCGAGTTATTTTGCCGGAGACTATTGAAGAAAGTTCAAGGAAATTATTGCTCAGAAAAAGAATTTAAAATTATTCAAATCTAGTGGTATTTTTTTTTTCTTCTTAGCCTTAGACTCTTATAGAACAAATTATATATATATATATATATATATATATATATATATATATATATATATATATATATATATATATATATATATATATATATATATATATATATATATATATATATATATATATGTTTGAACATACTCGTTTCTTCGAGCATCGCACATCTGGCAGTCATATAACTTACATTTTACAGTTTTAAAACTCATAATTATAATCTCTTGGTATAATCTGGCAACAGTCAGTCTGCTAATGATATTCTCTTTAATATGGTGTGTGTGTCAGATGAATTACAGTTATATTTATTTGGTTGGATAATAAATACTAGTCACTAGTAGCTAGTGAACAAAAAAGGTTGCGAAGTGGTATCTCTTTTAAGACTTTAAACATTTAAAAATGTAAATATTGGTGTGATCTTTATAAAAAAATGGATAATAAGCGTCGTAGTGAAAATGAAGAGATAGTGGGAGTTACAAGGGGTGAATTGAGAAAACGGAAATACCGTAAATATGATGAAGCTTATTTGAATTTTGGCTTTATAGCCATTGATGTTAGGGGCGAACAGAGACCGCAGTGCGTATTGTGCCTCAAAGTTTTAGCACCTGAGTGCATGAATCCAAGTAAGCTCAAAAGGCACATAGAAACCAATCATCATGATTTGATTGGTAAAGGTTTTATTGATAGGAAGGCGAAAGAATTAAAACACCAAAAAGGTACTTTTTCTCGGCAGGTATCAACTTCAAGTAATGCTTTGCTGGCGTCATATAAGTTGCTATAGAAATCGAGAGCAATTGTAAAAAAACCGTACACAATCGCAGAGGAGCTAATTCTGCCTGCTGCAGTTGATTTAGTGAACATTATGATTGGTGAGTCGGCGAGAAAAGCACATTCAAAGGTTCCATTGTCTGACAACACTATTAGTCGAAGAATCCAACATATGGCGGAAGATCTCAATGATTAGTAATAAAAAAAATTGAAAAGAAAATGGAAAGAATAGCAATTAGATGAAGCAGTGGATAATAATAAGGATGCGCATTTAATTTGCTATGTTCGGTTTGTATACGGTATTGATATTATAGATCTTCTTTTTTGTAAAAAAAAATATTTTAAATTGCAAGTACAAAAGCTCGAAGAACTTGTTAGAGATCCTAGATCATTTTCATGAATGATAATGAAATTGGAGTGGGCAAAAAATGCCATGATCGGAGGGTGGTTATTTGCCATGATCGGGTATTTGTACGTGTGGTGGCGTTCAATGTCTGGTTGTTTACCAGTGGGTTTACAAGCTCTATTCGTTAAAAAAAAACCCACTTTCATTGTGGACACATTGTATCATTCACAAAGAAGCTCTCGCATCAAAGATCTTGAGTATTCCACTCAATATGGTTTTAGAGTACGTAGTAAATGTCGTAAATTTTATTAAAACTCGACCAATGAAAGCTAGGTTTTTCAAAAAATTGTTTGTGAGGACATGGGATCAGAGTACACGGCTTTATTATATTATTGCCCATCATGATGGGCTCTCTCGAGGCAATGTACTGAAACGCACATTTGATTTTTAGGCGAAGAAATATTTATTTTTCTTGAAGAAGAGAAACATCAGCATGTAGAACTATTCATAAATGAGGATTTTTTGGTGAAGCTTGTATACTTGTGTGATATCTTTAAAAATAAATACACTTGAGATCTCTCTTCTACAGAGGTGTCCTAAATGCATATTCATGAAGGCTGGCCGAAAAAAATTGTCTTTCATAAAAAAAATTAGAGCTGTGGAAAAGATAAGTAAAAGATCCTGACCAAGACTGTTTCCCCTGCT
>JABUQX010062449.1:0-2500 GCA_015478945.1 Trachelipus rathkii | reverse complement strand
GTCCCGTTCATACAGGACTATAGAAGTCTTACACGAAGACTTATAGATGCACTTTTTTAAATCAAGGCAAAGAGGTACCACTTCTATCAGGCATATTCGCAGGCAACAGGGACACTCGCAAGAGGAAAAAAGACAGGTTCATGGAAATGGAGGAGAATGTAGAAGACGAAAGAAGGGGAGAATGTACTGTTTCTGATTGGAAATTCAAAGCATGAGTGGGAAGGAAGGAAGAGACGGGTGAGGTGGAGACAATGGTTTATGTAGGATAGGCACAGTATGGAGGGAGGTTAAGCGGAATATTGAAGGAGAGATGCTGATATATTTCTGTCTGTTCTGAGGAAGGGATTGAAGATCATGAATGGTTTTTTTTTCAACGAAGGGGACTCGCATAGGTTCGCAAAGGTATAGATGGAATAATATCACAGGAGAATTTGATCAGAGATCTATTATAGACTATATAATATCATCTGATCGCGTAGGAAATAAAGGAATGTTAATTAAAGTAATACCTGAAGTAACAATTGGATTTCAGATTCATAGATTGTTTGATGGACGGACCCTGGTTGGTGAAGGCATGAAAAAGCCTGCCCAGAATAAAGAAAAAGAGAATGTGACTAAAGTGAATCACTGAAGGAATTGACAGAAAGGAATATATTAGAAAAATAAATGGAGACTTAGAAACAATGAGAAGGAGTAGGAAAGATGGAGGAGACACAAGAAACGATAAAAAGGGTAGCAGAGGAGACTCTAGGCAAAAAAGACGATGGGTCAGGAAAGAAGAACGAAGAAAAGACAGGACAGAAGTGGTGTGGATGTTGGAAGCTGAGCACCGAGCATTGCCAGAGAAGGATGTGGATGAGGAAGGGGCAATAAAGAGGAGTTCCACATAGCAAATGATGCAATGTATGATGAAAAGGTGGAAACTTCTAGCAAGAACATTTATGCAAACCTCAACCGTTGATGCCAAACAACTACAGGCAGCGGGCGGCGTAACGGCGCCGTACATCATTCAATTGTAATAAATTTTTTTCTGTATGTAGAAGGAGCTAAATGTATAAAGGTACGGGTATAATATAGTAATATTAATTATTAGATATTATTATTTACCTTCCGCCTTACCCCTCCCTTTCCCTACCCTCGCTTTAAAATAGATAAATTTTAGGAGAGTGAAAAAAGATATGGTGGTGGAGACGCACCGATAGTGCGAACATTCATCGTGATTAAAAGAGAGGCTGCCAAAGGAGTGAGAGGCAGGAAAGAAAGTGATATTGGATTGTGATGAATCGCACAGATGGAGTCACTCGAACATTTTACACGAATGTGATTTACAACATCACGCACACATACACACGTACCCCCTACCCCCTTTTGTTTCTTGGCCATGGACCAGCGCCACGCGTCTCTATTTCATATAGATTAAGTTGATTTTGTTTAGTACAATCTGCCCCATCCCCACCTTTAAATTAGAATGCATTGCCTAGGGGTGGGACTACATCTCCATACTCTCTCTCTCTACTCTAGTAGCCCGGCCCGTGAACACAACACACAACAGCACTAGCACCCACAACACCACACCACGCACACACGTACACCACACTGGGTTTCCGCGCGCTTCTCGCGCCCGTTTTTCTCCCCTCCGCCTCCGACTGGTCCCGCCTGCACACATCACGCCTTCGGCGCCTACCATAAGCGAGGGAGGAAGGTTTGGTGAAAATCAATAGACCACCAAAACAGGTGTCCCGCTTTCCCGCCTTCCACCTCGCGTTACGCAGCCTCGCGACGCCACGCCCCGGGTTTGGTATTACTCGTTTCGTCTATCGTTCGCATTGTCATTGAGGAGATGGGGTTTTTACTACTCCTTACTCCCCCCCTCTCTTAGTTCACCCCCCATCTTGTGATATATATAAAATTGGACGGGATGGATTCGAATCCCGTCCTTTCGGCTGCTTCATCACGGTGATCGCCAGGTAAGTATATGACTTAACTGACCGTGCTAAAGCGGCCTTCCAGTCCTAATCTGAAATCATGTTTATATAGAAATTTGAGTTCGAAATGTGTATTGTATTAAAATATGAAATAAATGAATAAAAATTTTCATTCCCATACATGCTTTGAGAGTTTCAAGGTGGATTAGTCTAATGAGGTTTGCGGTTAAAAGTTAATCCCTTTCAGTTCACGGTTAATTACCTTTTCTCCGATATTCTGACCGAATAGAAGATTAACCGAGCCCAGGGCTAGTGGAAAGGAAGAATAGTTTTCGATGTATGACGAAATAAACTCTACTGAGTGGAGTGAAATATAGTATATATGAATAATTGTAGTGTGATATAAGGTATGATGAGGAAAGTATATTGACCAGATGTAATAATGGAGAGATAGGATATATATATATATAATATATATATAATACTATATTATGTGAATAAAGATATTATAGAATATAGGTAGTGACGCTTCTGACAAAGGTAATGAAGAAACGGTTAAATATAGGCAATATTAA
>JABUQX010062448.1:22500-35922 GCA_015478945.1 Trachelipus rathkii | reverse complement strand
CTCTCTCCAGACGGGTGCACAGGGTTGATACCAAATCATCATTATCTTTTACATCTTTATGGGCAAGGCAAGGTTGACGTGGAATTCGTTGCGAGCACCATCATTGAAAGTAAACCAAAATCTTGCTTTGTATTCTCCATAGTTCACTTCCTTTTTTAAATGTTCAACAATAGCACGAATTGACCCTTCTGTGAAGCATCCGCAATATCGAGGACCTCGGTTGAAGCACATTTCTTCACATTGACCCCTGATTCTGTACCGATGGAGGTTCAAATAGACCACTGAATTTCTAGAGGACAGCAGTCGTTTTGTAATTTCCAATTAATTTTCAGGCTGTAAAAATCTCATTTCATCTCATCGATCATCTTGCATATTCATCAGGTACGTTTTCTTTTGTTATTCTTCTTCGTAAAGAGGGCGTCCCCTTTTTACCGAGAACGTAATAAAGACCTTATCTTAACTAAACTTAACTGATTCTATTTTCATTTTCTTATTTGATTTTCGGAAATTTACAGTTACAAGATTATCCTAAACTTCTTACTTTGATTAGTAATTCAAACAGTATGTATTTAAAAGAATTTTAGCAAATTACACTTACCCCATCATCTGGGCCATCATAAGGATCAACATCCATAGGTGCATCTCTGTGATCGTTCACTCCGCTGGTTCCTGCACCGGCATCGTTGACCCATGTAACTCTTTTCTTAGCATCACGATTTTGAAGACCACGTTTAGCTTGTACAATTTTACGATCTTCACGGGGTGGTTCAGCGTCTCTGGTTTCACCATTATTATCAGATGAAGGATCGTTGTTGTTGTTGTTGTTGTTGTTGTTGTTGTTGTTGTTGAACCCTCCACCCCCTCCTCCACCTCTGTTAAACCCACTAGCTCCGGAGATATAGCAGAATGGGGCGAAAAATCTGTAATAAAATTACAAATAAAATATATAAGTTCCATGTTTTCAAAATAAATAAAACGTTTACAATAGAAATAAATTTTTTAAGAAAAACAAATTTTTAAGAAAAACAAATTTTAAGAAAAACAAATTTTAAGGTGAAAAACAAATTTTTTAGAAAAAAACAAATTTTTAAGAAAAACAAATTTTTAAGAAAAACAAATTTTTAAGAAAAACAAATTTATAAGAAAAACAAATTTTTAAGAAAAGTTATTTGTTAAAAAGTTTTCAGAAAAAAAAAAAAAAAAAAAAAAAAAAAATTTTTTTAAAAAAATAAAAATAAATATTCTTTAAAATAAAAATAAAAATAATAACAAGACTTACTGCGAACAATTTCATGAGGTTGTGCATTTTTCCTGCATTAAAGATGTTTAACTGCGACATTCTGAAGATTCTCAGCAGGTATCACGAAAACAAGAACTAGCAATAAAATATTATTATTATTATTATTATTATTATTATTATTATTATTATTATTATTATTATTATTATTATTATTATTATTATTATTATTATTATTATTATTATTATTATTGCCACTCACACAACGGAAAACACACCTGGAGTAACTTTCGCTAAGATGCAGACTCCACGACAGACTGAATATAACTAACAGCTAAAGTCCAAGCATAAGTTATATACGCTGTTTCCACCCTCACCCCCCCCCAAACATTACGAAATACCTATAACTCCGCCCTCTTTCAGAAATTTTCAAACCTAAACATGAAACATTATCCCTTCCCGCCATTTTGTATCTTTATGATTTATATATAAAGTTCAAATAAATAAGTATTATTAACAGTTTTGAATAAGCATTGATATGATGAACACCGTAGAAAAATTCGTGGTTTAGATCCTCGGGTGACGGAGTCGCTCGTACCGGGTCGGCGTTGGTGTCCAACCGGATCGGGGATGACCTTGACGCTGCTAAAAGTTCCTAGTAAAAACCCCCTGTCTATTCGAAACAACTTGCCCGTGAAAGATAATCTTCGGTGTTACAGGCATTCTATCAAATCTATTTTTTTAACGAATATTAAAGATGTGGATTCAATTTCTGAAGGGCATATACGATGTACAAGTCTTTTGGAATAAAAATATACAGGGTGCACAATATTTTATTATTCCTTGACGATTTGATTTGCATAAACTGAACGAGGAGTATAGCGGAAGAACTTTCACAGTTCTACTCTCAATCATTTAATATTGTCGACGAAGTGTTTTTACTAAACACAATAATCATCTTTTCATTCAGAGATATATGATATGTAGAGATGTATCTTTATAATACAACAAGTACTAATTTTGTTCCGGACAAAGAAGAGACGTTGAGTCAGTATTCAATGTATTTTAGCAACTTCAAATGTTCCTTTATGCAAAGAAAAGAGTTTCTAAAGGTATATAAAGAAGTTACCTCATCCCACACGGTTATTTACTGTGTGATCTTCATCCTAAGAACACGTACAGGGTACTGCTACGCACAAACATCTTACCTAACGAAACCGAAATTGTCTACATCCCTGAATAACAATGAGCAAGCTGATTGAAAAATATTTACCAGTTATAAAAAACTACAAGAAACCCTAAGTAAAGGCTGAAAAAGTAAACATTCTAAAATGTAATCATTTTACCCGACTCGTAGTGAAATTTATGTTCCTTCCATCCTCAGCTCACAATTTAATATTCACAACAATTCAACAAAATCATCCAATACAAACATCCTTTTAAAAGAGATATATCGTAAAATTAAAAAGAAGAATTTTTTTAAGAAAAAGAAACTGATACAGACAGGAGGAGCATTCCTCCCTCTATTATTTTCCATTGTAACACCCTTTTTAACAAAATTACGTAACTTGGTTCAAAAAACAATAATAATAATAATAATAAAATAATAATAATAATATAATAATATAATAATAATAAATAATAATAATAATGAAGAAAGTAGTGGTTATGCCCTTCTCAGATTACGAAAAAATGAATAATAACAGTATTACTATTGCAACAGTCAACAGGTTCAACCCTACTACCGTTATATATATATATCCTAAATTTGGAACAAATGTCTAGTATCGAAAACGAGCTTACCCAAATTTTAAATTCACATATGAACATTCACGATAAAAGAATAAAGTATCAGGAGATATTACAAAAGTTAATAGATTTGAAAGAAAAATATACCAACTATAATGCCTCAAGATCTGTAAATGAAACTGAAGAAGAAGAAGAAGTTGAAACTATTAAAGATTTTAAATCTATTTTAGAAAGCAGTCTTCCAACCAGTGTAAAAAAATAAAGGAATAGCTTTATATAACACTTTGAAAGGTCAAATTAATTGGGATTCCAATGGTCAGATTGTAATAAATGGAGACCCCATTATAGGTTCAAATATCGTAGACTTAGTTTCTGATCTTGTACGTAATTGGCGAAGGAAACCTATCACAGGATGGCCTATAATAAAGCAAAAATTAAGAACAATTAATTTTCCTAAGAGTTTAATATTAAATTTGGAACGTTTAGCAGATGTGGAAAACGTGTACTCTACGCCTAAAGCTATGGCTTCGAGCTCTTCAGCTGTAATGACGTCATACCCCTCTCCTTTAGGCCAATGAAAAACGCCCGCACGAAAGAATCCTTGCCTTGCAGGAAAAAAATTAAGAAAAAAACAAGGACAGGCTTGCCGAAAGAATGGTGTTTAAAAATGGAAGTGCCGAGATGCTATAAAAACAGGTGTTCATTACTAACAAGCTTAAGTTGTGGTAGAAAATACGCATATAGCATTCCTGAAAGGCATTTCGAGTCAGAACATAAAGTTGCGGAAAAAACAGGGTGTTTCATTAAGAGTTATCTATTATTGCCAAACTGTATCGAGTCTTGATTCATGTCCGAAGCATTCTGAAAAGCGTTATTAAACATGAAAGTAACCCGTGGTAAAGTGAGGTGTTCATAAGTAGGTATGCGAGAGCTTACTGTTAGGCCTAAATTACGAATAGCATTCCTTGAAAGCCTTTGTAAAACATGAACAGATAACCCTAAAGTGCAGGGTGTTCATTTATTTGGTTAGGCTTACCGCATAGGCTTACTGTTAGGCTTATCATGAAGGGTTGAAAAGTGAAAGAGAACATTCTCTGATTGGACTGGTTGAAGATCCTCCCCCTTGTTAGGGTTTACAAGAGTTTCTCATCGCGGGATGAAGCATTCTTCGTTGTACGTCTCGGACTTTGCACTTCAACATGGTTTCTCTAGTAAGCACCAAGTTCGTAAACGATTGTGTCGTGGAAAATATCTCACCCCAAAGATATAGTGAACTTATTTTTTCGCCGTAAATCTACGAGGTGGGGAAACGTCATGACATCCGCCCGCGACGTCAACGAAATAAATCGGCCTCTTATTCCTATTCATGCGAAGGATTCTATCCGCATTTGACCGAAGTATTGTGGGAATAACGGAGGTGAACGAGATGAATGTCAGTGGCTACTTAACCAAATCGGATTATTGGATTACTCTGGAGTGAGAAGACACCGACACGGAAAAGACTGACTCTGTATCTCTTTGCACAAACAATTATTTGAAGCTGATTGAGTTACGCAGGTTGGTGGCGAAAACCAATCCCAGAGGGTAATTATTCAGACGCCGCAAAGGAGCTCGGTCATGATCGTAGGAAGAGAAAATATTACATCATTTATCAAGATGCGTCGTGAAGAAATAACAAAACGTGAAGCCGAAGTCTCCAAATTAGATGATCTTATCGAAGTGGACAGCTCACAAACTTGTTATACCACTGTGTACAAACGAAAAATACTATACGTTTTGACGCTCAAATTAGCCGATTGTATGGATGTTATAGTATATTGGAAAGATTTACTTTCATTGGGAAAAAGAAAAATTGAAGACACCTGATACAAAGATCAAACTTGAAAATATCGAGCAAGAGATATGATAGTCTCTATGCACAAGAACAGGATGGGACTCAACAGTTCTCCGGTCATGGTATATTATAAATACACAGTAATCTGCTAAGTGCCTATGCCCAGCTCAAGCTTATAATATTTGGAATATTCCTTTTTAAAATTAATTTTATTTGTTGTGTTTGATTATATTTAATATGTGTTATTATTTTAAAAATATGCATATGTTGTAAGCATATTTGAACTACTTTTTTTATGAAACTAATTTGTGTAAGATGTTGTACATATAATTTTAATGATTAAATTGCTTTTTTAAAAAATATTGTTTTCCTTTTCCCTTATATATATTATTATATTATAATAATATATATATATATATATATATATATATATATATATATATATTATATATATATATTATATATATAATAATATATATATATATATATATATATATAATATATAATATAATAATATATAATATATATATTATATATATATATATGTTTTTTGTTTTTATTTTTTCATTTTTTCATTGATGGAGGCTAAGGAGGCGGTCGATAAATATTACTATGACATGAAACAACAGCCTTACAGTTATGGAGGCTTTTCAAGGTTCGCTTCAAAGTTCCTCACATTAATTGTAAAAAAACTGAAAAAATATATTTACAAGGGGAGGATGCTTTTACTCTACTAACCTATTACGAAAAAAATTCTACACGAAAAAACCATAGCCCTCACTTAGAATTGTATGGCAACTTGAATTTAAACTTGAAAGGTGGAAATATTAAAAGTTTACAATGAAAGCGGTATTCAATACATTCTTTTTGTGATAGATGTATATTCAAGGTACTTATGGTTAAAGGCTTTAAAAGATAAAAAGTCAAAAACTGTTGCTGAAGCTGTGAGAGAAATTATAAATGAGGATAACAGATACCCTCAATTGATGTGGACAGATAAAGGTACAGAATTTTTAGGCAAAGAGTTTCAAGAAATAGTTACAGAGTATGATATTGGGTACTACAACACATTTTCAGTTAATAAAGCTCCAATAGTTGAAAGAGTACAAAGAACTATTAAAGAAAGAATGCATAGGTATTTCACGAAAATGAATACATTTAAATATATAGATATACTGCAAGACTTGGCTTATTCTTATAATAGGTCTTATCATAGAACAATTAAGAAGACCCCTCTAGAGATGGTGAAGACAAAACCTTCTGTACCTATCAACACAATGGGAAAAATAAAAGATAACACAGGCATTAAAGTAGGAGATTATGTGAGAGTGTCTAGGTCAGATGAAAATTTCAGAAAAAAGGGTATGAAGCAGAGATGGTCAAGAGAAAGTTTTTAAAGTAGATACAATCAGAGAATTCCTAAAGATGGTTTAAAATTATACTATCTTGAAGATTTAGATGGGGAACAAATAAAAGGAGGGTTCTATAAGCAGGAATACAGAGAAATAAGGTTTTGATCCTTAAGAGTAATGAGATATAAAATAAGAAAAAAATAATTAGGATCTAATCAAAAGAAAAGGGTAAAAATAAACAGTATCTTGTTCAAATGGATAGGTTGACCCAAGCGAAAGTTTAATAGTTATAAAATGCTAGTGAAATTCAAGAAAATCATTGATCAAGTTTGACTTTGTGAACATGGGAAGAGGGAAGATTCATTTCATTTAACCGGCTGCCTTCATTCGGCTTCTATGTTTGATCCTGAAAAATAAAATATCAGACTATAAGCAACCCAATTATTGAAAACACTATAACTTTTTGTTCGAGAAAATGTATGGAAGGCAGGATTAAGTGAAATTTAATTCTCGACGCCGATATTAGAGAATATGGCCTGTTTCATATTTGGCGTTTACGATACTTAGAAATGTTGAGTTAATTGTTAAAAATGTATTAAAAAAGTAAAACCTAGATAATTTGCCAACCATCAAACGAGGCACCAATGAATATTTCGTTGAAAATTATTTATTAGAGCACGGTCTCTATAAATCGGTTACTGATGTGTTCATAGACATTCTAATTAAAAATTTGAAAGAAAGGTCAGGTAATATTTTATGATGTTTCTTGTTAATAAATCCGTTAACGAAGATAACGTGTTATTCACCTTAAAATCTCAATCGTAAGTGAACCTGAAAGATATAAGTTTATTTATTTTCCGCGCCTTCAGTCTGGTTTCGTAATTGTTGTTACTCACATGTATACAAAATATCCGGGAAATAATTTCAAACCATCTCTAAAGGATTTAATGCGTTATATACCAACGATGGAAAAGTATGTCTCAAAAAATGACACCAAGAGTTCATTTGACATTTTGTAGCTTGGCCTTACTAAGATTGGTTTCAAGATCCAGGTATGGCCTATGTTTATATGCAGATATTGTAGACCATCAGGTATGTAGGAATACTAAAGCCTCTTTTGTTAGAGTAGTTTCATTTCCTAAAGGGTCGTAAGTTATAAAAGCTTTCCTTAATGTTCACTACTTTACCTTATTGAGTAAGAACCCAAAACTGATGTCAGTTCGCGTTTTATATAAGAGACGTCGAAAGCAAACCACCTTACCCATTCACAAATGGGACAGCAGTGTGTAAAGTACACATAAGATAGAAGGTATGAATAATAATAATAATAATGGAAAAGAAAGAGTCTTTCATGGATCAAGAATGCAGAGGGGGTATGGTTTAGGTGGATTTTTTGCTTTCGTTATTTCGTAGAGCTTTCCCCTGTTTTTAAATCAGGAGGTAAATACATTGCTAAAAAAGCGGCCAGAACAGGAATAACACCCACCAGGATAGTATGGGGGGTGTCCGAACCGCTCGTAGTGCTGTAACGGCCGCATAGCTTGATGTTCAGATGAATGTTAGACGAGTCAAACGTTAAAATACGACGCAAGATACGGGGAGGCGGCGTTAGAAAGGTGAAAAAGCCAGCGTTGTAAAAAGACTCAATAAACAAAAAGAAAAGGGAAAAGTAAAAAAGAAAAAAAACCCGTAGCAAGAAACGTATGAATAAAAAAAGAAACGTGAAAAATATGCAAAAACGTAAAATAAAGGATATTTTTTCGGAATTATAATATGTGGCAACTTGTTCTTAATATATAGGTATGCACCTAAAGAATATTTTCATTAAGGTTTAGCCTTAAGAGTCGATAAGATGCATTTTCTTTACACCCCTCTAGTCCAGTGGACTGCTTGCAAGAGTGAATTGGATCTCTCTCCGTGTAAATTCCTACCCAGACAATTCATGCTTAGAAAGTAATTTATCAGCATTAACCCCCTTCACGCTGTCACAAATACAGATGTACCTCTCGAATTCAATATCCCTGGAACTTCAGATCAATATCTTGACCCTTCGAATGTTTTTTTATATCTGAAGGTTAAATTGTTTAATGAAGATGGATCGGATCTCACAGGAACAGAACATGTAGTATATCCTGTTTCCAACTTTTTATTCTCTTGCTTTAAGAACATTGAAGTGTTTTTAAATGAGACTTCTCTAGGAGCATCAGCAGCCAGTTACCCATACCGAAGCTATATAGAAACTGTACTAAATTATTCGGATGATGCTAAACAGTCCCATTTACAATCAAGCGGCTACTACAATTTAAAAGATGAATCTAAAATAGTAGATGGATTTAGTAAAAATGTCAACAAGACTTATGAATATTATGGACGTGTAAACGGTGACATATTCTCCCAAGAAAAAAACTTATTCTTACCAATCTGTGACACTCGTATCAGGTTAAACTAGATTTCTATACTCCACAATTTTGTGCTTTAATGTTCAAATTCCAAAGCTGCTGCAACGACTGGGCTTTCACCTATCCTTATGTTTCAAATATTGGATACTTATCTTTATGTACGTAAAGTGAAATTATCTCCCAGTAAACATATGGAGATTGAGAAGACTCTTTTGAACAGTACGGCTAAATATCCTATAGGACGTGTAGAAACTAAAATTTTTAACTTTACTCAGGGTTTATCGAGTATAGATCTTGCCAACGTTGTTATAGGTAATCTCCCTCAAAAGGTCATTGTAGGAATTGTAGACCATTCAGCCTTTATAGGGCAGTACTCTAAAAATCCATTCAAGTTTAAACCTTATGGTCTTAGAGAGATCAATCTTCAAGTTAACGTACAAATCCATTCAAGAGCCTTTAAACCTAGAATATCCCCTCGATGGTTCTCCATTGTGTGCCCGACCTTTCCTCGAGTTGTTCTCCAACACGGGTGGGTGCTCTGAAGTTGGAACAGGTATCAATCTCGAGTCATACGCTTCACATACCAACCTGTATGCTTACGATCTTAGTCAGGATAATTGCGGTACAGCAGCCGGACACCTAAATATAGTTCGACAAGGAACATTGGATATCAAATTGAATTTCACAGCATCTCTCACACTACCTATTTCAGTCATAGTCTATATGGAATATCAAGAGTTAGTAGAAATTGACCGAGTACGCAATATTCTTGTTAACTTCTAAAAGAAATGGATGAAAACGAAATAAAAATTTTCTTTACCTCAAAGAAAAGCTTCAGAGGAGTTTACGCTATTAATGAACTTCCAGGTGTAATATTGGAAAATGGAACAGGGATAATTGTCAACACGTCAGAGAGACGTCTAGCTTACGGACACTGGGTCACGATTTATAAATATGAACCTGATGTATTTTATTTCATCGACTCCTTGGCTATCAAGAATTTAATAAAAAATGAATATTTATCATTTTTTTTTAAAATATAACAAAGCAATATACGTTAAAATGTTATGTAATCCTATTCAACCAATTAATTCAGACAGATGCGGATTATACTCAATATATTTTTTAAAAAACCTTTTTGAAGATGTTCCGTTCAATGAAATTATTTCACGCTTTCACAATAAAAATTTATTTTTAAATGATGATTTTGTTTTAAAGATGTTAAAATAATTTTGTACACATATATATATATATATATATATATATATATATATATATATATATTTATATATATATAATTATATATATATATATTTATTTATATATATATATATATAATATATATTATATATTAATATAATATATATTATATTATGAAACCAATTTTAACTGTAGAAGAAGTGATTGCATAAGTTATGGGTTGATGGTCCGTGAGGATATGAAACACCCGACCTTCAATAAAATAACGAAAATGTTTAATGCTTGTAACCTTTTATTTGTATTTTTTTTCTTTTTTTTTTTTTTTTTTTTTTTTTTTTTTCTTTTTTTTTTTTTTTTTTTTTTTTTTTTTTTTTTCTCAAAAATTTTTTTACCCCCCACCTACGGTGGCCCCCCCCTCCCCCCCCCCCCAACCCCCAACCCCCCCCCCCCCACCCCCCTAATATTTATATAATATATATATATAATATTATATATAATATATATATAATGTAATCTTATATATAAAATAAAAATATATATAATATATATATATATATATATTATTAATATATATATATATATATAATATATATAATATATATATTATATATTATATATATATATATATATATAAAATAAAAACTATCAATGAAAATCAAAATTAAAAGTAACAAAGAAAACTGAAAAGGGGTAAAATAAATGAAAGGACAAAATCAGCGAAGCGAAAATAAAATGGCCGATCATTTTTCCCCCTAAATTCACTTCAAATTTTTAGCAAATATTTCGAGGAAAAATTTACTCAAACATTCTACTGTAAATTCTTATTTGACTTTTATCCCCTTTTACCTTTCAAACTTATATTTATATAATAATAATAATAATAATAATAATAATAATAATAATAATAATAATAATAATAATAATAATAATAATAATAATAATAATAATAATAATAATAATAATAATAATAATAATAATATGCGAAACTGCCAAAGAACATTGAAAAGGAATAAATAAATGAAAGGGCAAAATTGGCATAACCATTCATTTAAAATTTTAGGCAATTATTTCGGAGAAAAATTTCTTCAGAAAAATTTCTTCAAAAATTGTAATTTAACGCGCTTAAGTCGATTCACCATACAACCTTATATATATATATATAATAGTTAGGGGTTCATATATATATATATAATATATATATATATATATATATATATATATATATATATATATATATATATATATATATATATATATATATATATATATATATATATATAAAATTATATATACTTATTAGGGGTTTAGGAATGGGATTAGCGGATCATTATGTTGTTCATTATGTAAAATTAAGTTAGTGGGGGCTTATGGAGGAGAGGAGTGATACGAAAGGCAAGGTAGGTAAAAATTAAGGAGTGAGAAGTTTAAGTGTGCAATAATTAATAAGGATAAGTATGTAAGAAGCGCTCGGCTAGTAAAACGGTTGAATTGTGAAAGAACGATTGATACTGAGGGCAAATTCTGGGGCAAATGAAGGAAAGCAAATTGTTAGTAGTGCAAAGGGAAGTGTGTGGATGTGCTAAAGTAGGAAGTAAGAATGTTAACCAGCGAATGGTGGAATGAAGAGGTGATTGAAAGCGGTAAAGGTAAAAAAGAAGCGTGTTGAATGTACTAAAACAAAATGATGAAGTTTCAAAAGAAAAGATGCTTGGAATTATATAAGGAGGAAAAAAGAAATACTAAAAGGTGTATACGTTGGAGAAAAACAAGAGGTTAAATGAACAGTTGGAAGGAGGATGAATGTGAGGGGGACATACAAGGAAATAGGAACTCTTCTGGAAGGAAAGACGCGCAGAAACTCTTTTTAGGAATGAGAAGTAAAGGGGAATTATTAGGAGAAATACTAAGGGGATGGTGCTTTATGTAAACTGATGAAATTGGTGTGAGGGAGTGTGGAAAGAACACTTTCGAAAATCTGCAACAAATTAACAGTTAATTCGCCAATATTGAGAGTGTTAGTGAATGTCGTTGCGGTTTTGAGGTGCAAGGAAAAGGAAATAGGTTATTGTTTGGGATTGAGGTATTAGTAAGGAGGAAGGTTAAATGGGTAAAGAGGGCTTGAGAAAGTTGAAAGAATGGTAAATCTGCAGGTATAGAATGAAATTACTATAGATTGAAAATGATCAAGAAGGTGGAGGCCGAGATGGTGAATTGACTTGGATATGGCAAGTATGTCACGTATTTAAAGCGTTATGTGAGGGTATAAGTTCCAAGGGATTGGAAGGAGGCGTAATAGTTTAACCCTTGTATAAGGAAGGCTAAGGAAAAAGGGGGCAAACTGCTTAACAGAAAATATAGGGGATAAGGTTATTGAGTGTTGTAGGGAAAGTATATGCTAGGTATTTTGGCGAAAGAGTGCGTCGATGGACTGAGGGACTGATTGGTGAAGAACAAAAGGGCGTTTAGGAGAAGTGGTAAGAGGAATGTGTGATCCAAATCTTAACATTGAAACAAATGATTGAGACAAAATGACGGGAGAAGAAGAATTAAATTTGTATTTAGGATTTTATGAGGGATTATGCAAACAGGCGTATGATAGAAGTTAAATAGGGAAGCGTCAATGGCAGGTGCTTAGATGAATACATATGAATGTTAGGTGGATAGGCTTTCTAATGGAATCAAAAGTATGTATGACGATAGTGAAGCGTGACTGTAAGAATAAATGCCAGTCGTCCAAATCGGGGATTGGTTTAGAATAATAAGCGGAAGTAAGACAGGTATGTGTTATGTTCCTTGGTTATTCAAATTTGTATATGGGATGGGTCTATGAAAGAAAGAATTCGAGGTGGGAATGGCAGGAAATGGTTAGAATGGTGCCAAGAATGGAAGTTGGAAGTGCGAGGGTTGGCCCTACCTATATAATGCCGGATGATCTTTGGTTCTCGCTGTGGCGAATTTCATGAAACAAGAGAGTTTGAGAGGATGATTGGAGATTTGGCAGGTGTGTGAAAGGAGGGGCTTGAAAGTAAACTTAGATAAGAGTAAGTTTATTTGTAGAGTGAGGACACTCCTAGTGTGAAGTTATGTTAGATGAGGAGCAGCTTAAACAGATGTCTGAGTTTAAAATATTTTAGGGTAATATGTGATTTGAGCAACGCGTCAACAACGCGGCACGAGCTGACAGACTTAGTCAAGGAAACACAGTTAGTGCAAATGGCAGCGCCGAAGGACTTGCGGCTGGGTGCAATTAAAATCACGTTATAGGTGTAATGCAAACGGGCACATACAGCTCCACTTGAGTGTGCTAAGGTCTTACAGATGAGGATATCAATTGTTGTTACCTGTGTTATTGTTTGGTAGTGAGACTATGGTCTGGAATAAGAAGTATAGACTAAAGTTCCAATGTGTTCAGATGGGACAATCTTAGGGAGTGTGCTAGGTGTGAGAAGAATTGAGAAAGTGGAGGAATGAACGTATTAAGAGAGTGGTGTTGTGTGGAAGAAAGGGGTAAATGAGAAATAAATGAAAGTATGTTGAGATGGTTTGGGTCATGTGGAAAGGAGATGAATGATAGTAGGTTGGTAAAGAGCGGATGTAAGTGGTGAGTGTGTTGGGAACCGACGGCTGGTCGATCGGAACCGAAGAGAAAGT